>VMDR010003290.1:0-74374 GCA_007922815.1 Macrotus californicus
TCTTTTAAAATTTGTTGTTGTCCTTCTTTTGGTTGTGCGAGGAGGCACAGGGTGTCTACCTACGCCTCCATCTTGGCCGGAAGTCCTCACACTCTTACTATATGCGCCTGCTACCTCCCTCTTATCCCTTTGAAAGTATTGTGTATTTTTTATTTGTCTATTTGTTTGAATAGGCTTCCATTCTCTATATTGCCTTTGTTTCCCCTTTTTGTTTGTTTTCTCTCTCACGTTGGAAGCTTTCCACAAACATGAGAGGTCCTGGCTGGCTGTTTTATTTATGGAGGAAGCAATAAAACGCTGAATTAAACCGTGTGTTCGGGGACAACTTACCGGCTGGGGTCTCTCTGTAGGCAGCAAACCGGTTTTTGGTTAGCAACCCTCTAAACATCGGACCCTTTTCTCCACAACTAGGTTTTCAGCCTTGGCGCTATTAATATTTGGGGCCAAAGGATTTCTGTGTGTCGGGCTCCGGTGCGTTATAGCATGTTCAGCAGCATCTCTGAACTCCGCCCACCGGGTGCCAGTCAGAACCCCGCTCCCAGAGCTGTGATACCCAAAACTGTCTATAGACTCCACCAAATGCCCTGTGCCGGGGCAGTGGGGGGTTGGGGGGGTGGTCTGCCCATTAAGACCTATGAGCCATCCAGCTTCTCAAGAGAAGCATTCCAACTCTTCGTTCGACTTATCTGTGACTGCAGGACCAGCCACCCCAGAACCCAGCAGCATAAATGACCATTTTATTAGGGCTGCACGTCAGGAATTCGGAAAAGGCGCAACTCTCCTCTGTGCCGCAGGGTCTGGGGCCCAGGCCGGAAGGACTGAAACGACTGGGGGGCCCCAATGGCTGGGAGGTAGAAGAGCTGGTGCTAAAGGATCTACCCCCAAGATGGTTCTTTCCCTGGCCGGGAGAGCTGGAAGACTGGGCTCCTCTGGGCCGTGGTCATCAGAAAGATGACACGTGGCCTGTCTAGCACAATGGCCTGGGAGTCGGTCCTCTTGTGGGGTGGCTCAGGGCTGCAGTGCAAACGTCCTAGCCAGCCACAGGGAAGCCGCGTGGCCTGTTCTGGCCTGGCCCTGGCCGTCATGTAGCATCACTTCCACTGCAGCACGGTCTGCCCAGGCTCGGGGAAGGAGACAAAGCCCCACCCTTCAATGGAAGAAAAAAATAATTGCAGCTGTGTGTTAAACTCATCAGCACGGGGTGATCGATGTATGCCTGGGGCAGGGGAGGGTGTGGGGCTGGAGGACGCTGATCCTCTGTGCCTGCCCAGACTCGGCCCTCACCCTCCCATTTTCATCCTCGAGGCCATCGGCCTCTCTTCCGCCTGAATCTCTCAGCTCAGTGTCTCCCGTCTCCTGCTGTGCACCGCAGCGCATGAGGTGGCACCTGGGAGGATTCCAACCACTTTCCCTGGTTTCTTACCCTACCCCTCCTATTCCTGACCCCCACCATCATCATACCTGGTCTCCCCAGGTCAGAGCCCTTCCAGGGTCTGGAGGTGCAGCAGCTTGCCTCCCACCCGTCAGCACCTGCCCTGCAGGCCCTTGAGGGACCAGCTTCCCTGGCAGCGGCCGCCAAGCCTCCATCTGCTTTCCAGCCTCCCAGAGTTTGCTGGAATCCCTCCTCCACCCATGTCTTCTTCACTGTTCTCTCTGCTCCTGAGGGTTCATCCCTTTTATTTCTTGACTGACGTGTTAATGGCACTTCAGAGAGAGAGGACACCAGGGCATGAATGGCCCCGTTGTACCTCATTTTTGTGGAGATAGCGCTAAAGTGCATTGATTTCCCCCTGCCCTGCTGAAGCTCTGTTAAGTAGTACAGTGACCACATTTTACCTTTTTTAAAAAATATACATGTTTACCTTGAAATTATTAAGCCATGTAGAGCTATTTGTCCCTCCAGGATGGGGACCAGGATCACTGTGATACAATTCCTTAAATCTTTTTTCATGGTCACCTCTGTCTCTGGCTACCCCTTGACACATTTAGTGTGATGAAGGTGCCACACTCTAGCACATTAACTTCTAAGTGACTCCTGTTAAATGGTTAAACCAGATGAGTGTGCAGGCATTCCCCTTTTGCCCTGCCCCTGCCCGCTGCCTACCCCCTCCCCCACCCCTCCCAGTCTGACCTGTGTGGACTGCAGCCACCAGACTCCCATCCTCAGGCTACCAGCTGCATGCGGCCAGTTGAAGCCCCTGCAGAGGTCACAGAATCATGTTGAGGTGCTTTATCCCCAGCTCCCTCCCTGGCCAGGCCTCAGGTCAGCAGCATCCGTGTCTGTCACCCTAAAGCCACAACCCCTGCCAGCAGCCTGCTCCTGCAGCTCTCCGTAGTTCCAGTAACCACCCCACCCTCCGGCCTCTGGCTCCTGGGGGCTTCTCCTCCTGGGTGACCTCCCCCAGCCCAGGCTCTCCCTAGGCCCCCTCGGGGCCTGCTCTTGGAGTGCGCATCTGCTCCCTCTAGGACTCTGACCACACCCAGAAACTCCTTCTGATTTGCATCTAAAACAAGAATAGTCCCTGAGTGGGCTGGGAGCCCCTCCTGGGAGTCCCACTTCAGACCTCGGTGACATCTCTGGGCTACTCGGGGGTTTTTAAAATTTACTTTCTGGTTTTAACAATAATACATCATAGAGGGTGCTGGACTAGTGACTCCTCTGGATGGGGAAGTGTTACTTACTGGGGTGTTTTGAGAAGGAAAGTTAGCAGGTAAGTAAAAGGAAACCCAGAGAGAGAATTTATGACTTGTAGACGGGGAAGCATCAGCAGTTTTAGTTGTCCTTCCTGAGCAGCAGATCCTTACTGGGTCTTAAGGTCAAGAGCGTGTTTGAGGGACATCCAGGCTGTGTGTGGGTGGGGTTCCCCAGATGTGACATTAGCCGTGCCTCAGGTCAGACCCACGAGCCAGGCCTCTGTGCTTTCAGGCCAGCGACTTCTTTGACACTTTTGCTCGGACAAGTGTGCTGTGCTGTCGTCAGTGAGGATCAGCCGGCTGCCAGAGAGGCCCACGGCCTTGCCCCGTCGCACCCCACTCACCTCACACCCCGAGCAGTGGCCAGAGCCCTGCGGCCCTGAGGTCACCCAGAGCGCTCTTTGAAGCCCCGTTACGTACCTCTAGGGAAAAAATAGAATAAAGAATTCTTTCTGGCCACCCATTTCCTGAAGCACAAAAAGGAAATATTTTATAAATGCTTCTTAAAACAGACAACAGGAAGGGGTAGTGCCCCTCTGGCTGGATGGGGTTGCCATTGTGGTATTTCACAGATGGGGGAGGCGATGTCCCAGCCAGGGGCAGTCCAGGCATGACCTTCACAGCCCAGGCCCCCCTGGCTCCCTCAGGCAGAGCCAGGGCCCCTCAGCCCACCTGGGCAGGAGGAGAGGCCTGGGAGAAACCCCCATTTCATGGGGAGGGGACTGAAGCCAGGGAAGGGGTGGGGAGACACTCATACCCCAACTCCCTTATTCCTGATTCTTTTACTTCTAGGGATTTTTTTTTTTTTTAATTTGGGGAGCGGGGGCTGGGCAGTTGGAGTCAGATTTGTTAGTTTTTAATGTGTGGTGGCTTCCCTCCAGTGATGTAACCTTTACCAGTTTGGCTTGTGTTCCTCCAGCCCACGCCACTCTGTGAGGCCCCGGGAAGCGTCCCTCCCAGCGGAGGTGCGTGAGACCCAGGCCCCTTCCTGTCCACTCTTGCCCTGCAGACGCGATGCTGGGCGGCAGACGCACACGGACACAGCCAGGGGAGCCAGCCCGCAGCCCGGTGGCGGAGGGCCCTGGAGGGCTGGGGGAAGCTTCTGAGGCCTCTCTGCATGGCCCCTCCTGCAGCACAAGATCCATTGCAAGATCCATCCTCTGGGAGGATGGCTGGGGCCCAGGGAGGCAGAACACCTGTGTTGTGTGTAATCCCACGTCCTGTCCTGGCCTGGCCAAGCTGCATGTAGTTTGACCAGAGAATGCTGAAGGTTGGCCATGGCGAGCGTGGCTGCCACAAACCACACGAAGAGGAAGGAATAGTCTCAGCCCAGGCACTTGAGCCAAGGCCAATGTGGTCCTCAGCGCGATGTTGCAAGTTCCTAATCTGGTCCTAGGGGCCAGGGAGTTTGGGCCTCACCTGGAACCCAGAGTTGGGTGTTACCCACAAACACAGACACCCTGAGTGAGTCCTACAGCCGCCCCTCCCCCCACCAGGTGTCAGAGCCTGGGCAGGGCGTCTGGACCTGGTAGCCCTCCCTAGGAAGCCCAGCTGCCACTTCTCTATAAATGACCCTGTAGCAGCTGTACTGAGCGAGCCACTGCCCTGGGGTTGGGCTGGGACCCACCTTGTTCCCCTTATACACCAAACTGATGCAACCAGCTTTCAACAGCCACTGTCAGGGAAGAAACACATTACAACAGCATGCCCCATACTTCCTGTGCCCGTGCAGGAGGCTTGCTCACATCAGCAAAGGGGGACCTCTCACCGCTCCCCTCCCCAGCACCTCATTCCACCGGGATGGAAATGCCTTTTGTCAGGCCCGTTTGAGGCCTTTGCGTAGATCTGCTTTGCCCAAGACATTAAGCCAGTGGCTTTCAATCTTGGCTGCACATTACAATTGTCTATTATATTAAAAAATAACGCCCTGGCTGGTGTGTCTCAGTGGGTTGAGCACCGGTCTATGGACTGAAGGGTCACCAGTTCAATTCCTGGTCAGGACACATGCCTAGGTTGCAGGCCAGGTCTCCGGTGGGGGGCGCACGAGAGGCAACCGGTCGCTGATTCAATGTTTCTCTTGCACCTCTGCCCATCGATGTTTCTCCCCCTCTCTTTCTCCTTCCCTTCTCTCAGAAAATAAAAACTAATAAAATATATTTAAAAAAAATCTTGATGCCTGGGCCTTATCCTCACCCTAAAGATACTGACTGAATTGATCTGTGTTAAATATATGTATATATATTTATTGAAGGATAACATACATGCAAAAAAAAAAAGAAATGAAAGAAAGAAGCACAGACCCTTAAATGCAAAGCACAGTGAATTTTCACAAAGCGTAAGTTACCTCGAGTAACCAGCAACCGCATCAAGAAAGAGAACAGCACCTGCTTCCCCTCGTGCTCCGAAGGGTGATCTCCATTCTCACTTCTAATGGCAGAAATCGGGTTCACCTGTTTCTGAGCTTGACCTTATATAAATGAATCATACAGTAGACATGCTTTTGGGCCCAGCTTCCTCCACTCAGCAATGTGTTTGTGAGATTTGCCCCAGCTGCTGCTTATACGTGTCGTCAGTTCATTCCCATTGCCACGGGGTACCCCACCGTATGGATGCTCCTCGGTTTACCCGTCTGTTCTACTGCTGGTGGACATGGGGGTGTTTGGATTGCTGTTCGCATCGGGGTTCTTCTGACCACTGCTGCTACGAGCTTCCTGGCAGTGTCTGTGGGAGCGTTTCCGTCGGGTCCGGACACAGAAGTGGAACTGCTGGGCAGGTATGGATCGAGTGCGTCCAGCTTTAATACCTTAGGCCAGGTACCTCTCCAAAGTGACTGTGCGAATGTATACTCCCTGCAGCGACGTGAGGCAGTGCTGGCTGTTTCGCGTCTTCGCCAGCAATTGCTATTTTCTGTCTTCTTCACGTGAGCTCTGGTGAAATGTAATGGTATCACAGTGCGGTTTCATTTGCATTTCCCTGATGACTAATGCCTTCGAGCACCTTTTCATATGTTCATTGGCCATTTAGATGCCCTCTTTGCAAAGTGTCTGTTGAAGTATTTGGACATGAGTACTTTTAAGAAGCTCCTTAGGTGGCTGTGATGGGCGGCCAAGGTTGAAAAGCCTGGAACTAAACCACAAGTCAGTATCCGCTGCTCTGTTTCTCGGTGTCCCGCCCTGATCTTAGAGGATTTTGGATCTGAGGGCACCTCATGGACTCCGGAAAGACAACCTTCACCCCCAGCCTCGCCCACACACACCAAGAAGGGATTGGAGCTGAGTTCAGGCAGCTGAGAATCACTGGGAATGTGGCCTGCAATTCGGTAGGGTCTAGGGAAGGCTATGGTGTCCACAGCTGCCACAGACATTTCCTGGCCACAAAAATGACCCCTTGCCGGTCCCCCCAGAGCCCCAGGCAATCACGTAGAGGAAGTGGAGGGCCCCGTGCCAGGTACTTCCCAATTTCTAAGCCAGTGTGAACAGGACATAGCTCATGTGGGGGTTGTGGTCAGGCTGCAGACAGTGCAGCCTGGGGTGTCCTGGGGACCTGGGTGGGGCTGAAGGAGGCCTGCCGTCTGTGGGTGAAAGGGCAGCCAGTCGGGCCCTCCCACACGGCCTCGGCCGGCTGGCTCTTACATTCTGATGGGTGTGCATGCAGGCTCCAATTGTTTTGCTTACCTGTGATGGTCTCCTCTATCCTCTGCTCCCCACCTTGAGGGCCCTGCTCCAGGATCTTCCTTGCCCACCCCACCCCTATGTGGCCCCTCTCACTCAGAGTGAGGGCACACTGCCTGGTAGCAAGCCCACTTTGTGCTCCTGCATTGAGCCCGTCATTGTCTCCAGACTGCAGCCTCATCCCAGGGACTGCCGTGCGCTTGTCTATGCTCCCCCACAGTGAGCAAGGTGGCATTTCGTAACTCAGTGACCAGGTCCTTGAACTTGACAAGGAAGATGCGATAAAAATACAAGCTACACACAGTCAGCACTTTCCTGCCCCCAGACTTGAGCTGTGCGAGCGTCCAGCAGGGCTGCCGGCTGTAGGCTCTGCGTGGGCGCGTGTGTCGCGCGTGTGTCGGGCGGTCGGGGCCGTGCCCTGAGTCTCGGACCTCAGCTGGGGGCTCGGATGCTGGTGGCCGGCGGCGCGCAGAAAGGCCCCTCAGGCAGAGGGGCCACAGTGCTCAGGGTGGGGTGGTGGGAGCTTGGCAGTGCCCGTCCCACACACTCTCCAAAAAGAACAGGGTCAGCCTTCTGTCGACAGAAGCCCTGCCCGCTACGTTATCCGAGATGAGAGGCAAGGAGGTACGTGGGCCAAGTTGACATGTGGAGGCTGGTAACTGCCCTGTCCCGTGAGTTCAGGCCCTTTTGGGCAATCCCTCCGGACATAGAACATGTCGTGTCTGATGGCCTAAGTGCAGGTGTTAGGGCTCCCTTGACTGGCCCAAATGGCAGCCCGAGCCAACCAGCGACTGCAGTGTGGTCTGAAGCCCAGAATAATAGCAAGAGGACACTCCCCATCAGTGATGAGAGCTCCAGACACTTCACACCCTTGTCAACAACTGGCATGTTCTGTCTTTTTCGTGCTGAGCACTTGAGTCTCACAAAAAAAGAGAGACCCCTCTCCTTCCAGTGAGCCCGCTTCCCAGCCTCTCCCCTTTCTCCAGGGCCCCTACCCAGCGATCATGGCCTTCTGTTCCCTCAAACCTGGGTCTTCAAACTCCCCTTCCCCACGGGCCCCTGTGCTGAGCGTCTGCCCACTCCTGTCTCTGTCACCCGTGTAACACGTCCCTCCAGCCCCTTCCCTGCAGAGCACAGCCATGCTGTCGGCCTCTCAGGGCTGAGATTCTGGAAGAGACTTCTCTCCTCTCCTCCACAACCACTCACTTATTCAGGAAGTGTTCATTTCATCCTGCTGGTGCTGGGGAACAAGACCACCCGGCCCCACCCTCACAAAGCTTATCATGGAAGAAGGAACACAGGCACAAACAGACAACTGCTTATGGAGTGGCAGTAGTGACCAGTGTGGCCACCGCCCAGTTCCTTTCTGGACATGCAGACGTCTCACCTTTGAGGCCCAGCCGTGCCACCTCATCTGTGCTGCCTTTCCCAGCACTGCACCCACATGACAGGGTGGCCCTCTGGGCCCACAGCAGCCTTGGGTATAACTGCTCCTGACAGAGGCTGAAACTCAAGGGCAGAGACCAGCCTATGGGCACCTCGGAGCCCCTTGTCCGGTACGGAGCCCCCTGCCCGGCACAGAAGCTGGCACGCCAGAGGGCTCGGTGGATGGATGCAAGTCCCTGCCTGGACGAAGCCAAAGTGTATGAGCACTGTAGGGGCTGAGACTCCACCGTGTGCTTTCCTTTTAAGTGGACTTTTGTTTCTTTTTATTATTATGAAGGTAATTCGTGTCAAGTCACAATGATGTGAATTTGCTTAACAATACTTAACAAATGATTAAGACGGTGAATTTTATCGTGTGTGTATTTTAACACAATTTAAAAAACAACGTAGAGGATAAGTACCAAGGAGGGAGAGAGGTCCGTTTTATCAGGAAGCAAAGGACAACGGACTTCACATACAGTTGGGTTGCTTAGACTAGGGAGATGCAAATGAAAATAAGTTGTTAAAAATAAGTTGTTTGGATTAGGGAAATGCAAATCAAAACCACAGTGAGGTGCTTCTCTATGCCCTTTAGGCTAGCTTTTACCAAAAAAACCCAGAAAATGTAAGCGTTGGCAAGGCTGCGGAGAAGTTAGAGCCCTTGTCCATGGCTGGTGGGCATGTAAAGCAGTGCAGTCGCTGGGGAAAGCAGTGTGGCAATTCCCGAAAAAGTTAAACACGGAATGACCACGTGGTCCGACAACTCCGGCTCTGGGCGTGCGCGCAAAGGAACTGAGAGCAGGATCTCTGAGAGGCACCTGTACACCTGCGTTCATACCCGCTTCGTTCACAACAGCCAACAGGTGGAAACAGCCCCGGTGTCCAATGGCAGGTGGATGGAATCCACACACATGGTGCAGTATTATTCGACCTTAAAAAGGAATGAAATTCTGCCACATGCTACCACATAGATGAACTCTGAAAACCTTGTGCCAAGAAGTGAAATAAGCCAGACCAAAACAGACAGATATTGTATGACCCCACACCGGTGAGGAGCCTGGAGCAGTCAAATCCACAGACACAGGAAGTGGAATGGCGGCTGCAGGAAGTGGGGGTTCATGGCACGAGGCTGGAGTTATGCTGGGGATGACGAAAACTCCTGGTGCAGTCCAGCCAGCAACGTGCGAACGAAACGTCAGGCCGCCCTGGCCGGTGGGGTTCAGTTGGCTGGAGCATCGTCCCGTAGCCGAATGCTGTGGGTTCGATTCCCGGTCCAGGCATGTGCAATCCCTGCTCCGGGCGTTTGTGGGAGGCAGCCGATCGATGCTTCAGTCTCTCCCTTCCTGTCTCTTTAAAAAGCAAGGAAAAAAATGTCCTCCGGTGAGGACAAAAAGATATTTAACAAGAAACTTAGGGCCATTGACTCTCACACCTGAAAATGGTTAAAATGGTAAATTTTATGTTATGTATATTTTACCACGATAAAAAAAGTAATTTGGATATATTATGGACATTCTAGAAATGATTGGTAACCAAAAAGGGAACAAACTTATATCATTCATTATCTTACCAGCTAGAGACAGCTGCTGGTAAAATTTTAGTGTGTATCTTTCCATTCATTTCCTGTCCTCTTCCGAAAACCAGCGTGTGCGTGTGTGTACCTGCCTGACTTTGGACACACTGGACCTACAGGAAGTCTCTTCCTCATACCTGCTCCTGAGGCCGCTTCCTCCTCTAGGACCACCCAGATCAAGTCCACCCCAGTCCTGGACACCAACCCTCTGAGCAATTGCTGACACTTGATTTCACTGCCCTGCACCTCCAGAGCTGTACTTCCCTGAAAACGCCCATCCCTCCCTTGGATCTGAAAATGTGGCGCCAGCGGGGGCCTGGTTATGGCCGGAAGGTATGCGGGGAAGTGAGTGCCTCTCCTGCCTTCTCTGACACCGCACGTCTCAGCTGTGTCCGAGGGAGCACATGGGTCTCTTGGACAATGTCGTCAGTGTTTCAGCTGCGGTGAGGATCATGGACAGCTAAAACTCTGTGACTTTTGGTCCTGGGTGCACTTGGCCCGGGGCCCTGTGCCCTGCCTTCATGTCCTTGCTTCTTGGAGCTGGTGCTGGGCCTCTCGTTGCCCCTGATAATGACTGATTCAGCTCCTAGAGCCAGCTTCTGCAGCCTGTCTGTTGGAGCAGACCTCAGGCCCCCGTGAGCAGACCCACCGTCCCCTCCATGAGAGAGTTTGGAAAGGAGTCAGAGCCCCACAGCTCTGACCCCTGCTGTGCCCTGGGCGGAGCAGCCACTTCCCTTCTTGCTGCCATGAGAAGTGGGCCTCCACTCCCATCCCAGGCACCAATCGGCCCTGCGCAGCTGTAGGTCAGCAGAAACGAGCCCAGCTACCGGCGACGGGCTCCTTCCATTGCTTGGGCTCTGCAGAACCCAGGGGCTGCCCTGCCTCCCTCACTGCCATCAGCCCGGCGCCCGAACCATACCACCCACAGCGGTCACACTCGTGCAGGTGCCTCCAGGCCCCCGAGTCTGAGCCCAACTACAGCCTGCTCCCCGCCTCCGCCACCTGGCCTGGGAGCCAGGGCATAGCCAGCTCTGCCGGCAGCACGAGGGGGGAGCAAGAGGCCACAGCTACTCGTGCTACTAAAGCTCACGTCTGTCCCCACTGATTAGAAATTAATTTGCCTCCAACTCCAGCTACAGACACAGGACCCTTCTCTCTAGGCTTTGAGGCCTCCACAGAAGGGTTTATTTAAGAACCTTTATAGCCCAGTACTGAGAAGGATATCTTTTTATTGCAACTTTGGTTAATGATTGATCACACACTGATAGTGGAAACACTGAAGAACAAATTTGCCCTAGAGATTAGGAAAGGCCTACGTCTGCCAGGCTTGGGGACCTACCCACCTGCCCTCTCCAAGGTTAGGTAGGGACAAGGGTACAGTGGGAAGCCCACCCCACCCACAGTCACAGACGCACACAGATAGACGTGCCCTGAGATTAGGCTCTAAGCCACAAACAAACAGGGCAAGGGAGAAGTGCCAGGGGACCTGAGGGCTCTTAGCAGAAATTCTCCTTCTTGTTTTGTGTCTATCAGTACCTGTTACAAATAAGCACCTGAAAGGGAAATTTGAAGGGTAGCCAAGAGAGGAGCCGTGTGAAGACTGTAGCCTGGGCTCCCTACAGACCTCCGGTGCCACCGAGCTAGCATCTGCACCACGCCCAGGCCCAGTGGGGAAGGGGCAAGGGCGCAAGAGGAAGCTCCACAGGCTCGTACTCTTGGGAGAGCTCGGAGGGAGGTGGGCTGTGCTCAGCGGGCTCTGGCTGCTCCAGTGGCACAAGGCTGTGACTGTCCTGAGGCTGTGATTGCCACGGTGGGGCCCAGAGGTCATTTCACAGTCACTGAAGGGCTCGAACCCACCACCTCAGAGCCTGGGGGCCGGGAATCTGCATTTTACCAACCATGCCCACCGGGGACTCAGCCAGCCCCCACCCTCTGAGAGCCCCAGGGAACAGGATGCTGGCGGGGACACTCTTTTCCTCTCCTCAGCTCTAAGGAGTAAAGAGTTGGCAGGGATGCTTCTAAATGGAAACTGGAAAATGAAACTGGAAATCACAGACTCGAAACCCCAAGTGCCGGGGTTCCTTTTCCACAGGGAGACTCCCACGGGGGAGGAAGGAGCAGACCCGTAGTTACTGAAGGCCACGAGGTGTTCCAGGTGTTTTGTGAGCAGCCAGGCTGCAGGGCGTGGACTCTGGGCCTCCTAGCTGGTAGCCAGGCCCAGTGGGAGGGCCCCTCACTGTTCCAGCTTCCTCTGAGGCTGTCCAGCCTGCTGTGGCCCCGAGGGTTTCTTCTGTAGGAAAGGCTAATTTCACGTTCAGGTTGAAAAACGTTTCAGAGATACTTTAGGAAGGGCCCTGGCTCTTGGTTAAGGTGAAAATGTTCAATCTGAATAGGTTTCTCAGAATTAGGCACTTCTCACCAGCAGCAGCTTGCGCTATGGGCTGCCCCCACCCCCAGGGCTCCCTCACATGCACGGGCGGGGCTGCGGTGAGGACTGGAGGTGCCTGAGTTCAGCTGACGATCAAAGATCAACCCCCCCCCCCAACCCCAGCCCTCTCTCCTCTGGCCTCCCCAGCCCGCCAGGGAGCCTGCTCGCTCCAGCAGAAACCAGAGCAGACCCCAGCAAAGCGCCACTCACGGCAATTGTGACACCAGCTGGGCAGCTTTCGTGGAAGCCAGTTTCCAGACGGGACTGGAATGTGGGGGAGAGAAGGACAGTGGGGGAAGGGGCCAAGAGCTGTCCCGACCCCACCTCCACACCATCTCTCTGTTCTTCAAGGAAGGGCCGCCCTAAGCCCCGATCCCATGCACTCCTCAGACAGACTGTATGGTTGCGCTTCCTGGCACCCTGTGGGCCCAGCCCTCCATGTGCTTACGTGGGTCTCCCTCCCTGGAACTGAACCCGTGAGAACCTGGTCTGCGTTGTTCACTCTTGCACTCCCAATGCTTGGAGTAGTGTCTGACACTTGGCAGGTGCCCCCAGAAGTATGCATTCAGCCCTGGCTGGTGTGGCTCTGTGGTGACCAAAGGGTCACCACTTCAATTCCCAGTCTAGGGCACATGCCTGGGTCGCAGGCAAGGTCCCCAGTTGGGGGGCGGGGCGCACAAGAGGCAACCACACATGTTTCTCTTTCTCTCTCCCCCCACTAAATAAAAGTCAAATTGCACCCCTTGCACTTGTATGGCTGCACGAAGACAGGCCGGGTCCAGCCAGCCCATTGTCCTGGGTGCGGGGGCTGCTGAGGCCCCCAGGCTTAGCAGGGGAAGGTGGGGGGGGGCGGCATGAGGAAGGGTGCCCTATGGCACATTCTCCGTGGCCCCGGCTTTGCCCCCCCTTATCTGACAGATGGGCTCACAGAGCCCCTTCCAGACAGGCCGGGCCACTTAGCTCCCCGGGCTGCCCAGAAAAGAAAGGCCACTTTGAGCCGACAGGTCAGGAGACAAGTGAGTGGATCGTGATACCCAAGAAGGGGGACAATGAAGGGCACGTGCCAGCGAGTGGTCCTCTGGAGGAGACGTGGACAAGGAAAGCAGCCCTGACTTCGGCCCACAGCACCCCCTCAGCCTTACCTTGTCACTTGCGAACAACATTTGTCTGGTCTCTGTGCCTGGAAAGGCAACGTAGCAGAAGATAATAGGACCGACTTTGGAACTGGGCTACCTGGGACAAAATCCCAGCTTCGGTGAGCCACGTGCCTTTTGAGACAGTTACTGACTCTCTCTTTGCCTCATTTCTCTTTCCTGGGAAGTGGGGGCAGTGACAGCAGGCTCTGAGCTCCTTCGTGCTCCTGACATGTGGCGAGGGCCCAGTCGGCGTTGGCCGTTACTGCCTCAGCCGGCGAGACCACAAACGTGAGCATGGTTCCGGGATCAAAGGTGCCGCCCGGACAGGAGGAAATCACACTATTTTGGAAATACCGAAGACACAGCTTCCCTCCCACACTGGGGTGGGGCAACAGTTCTACAGATTTCATGTTAAGCTAGAAGATGCACCCAAACGAGGTGGAAGACTGAAACCGCCGACCGTTTTAGCCGTAGGCTGCACGGAGGCGGTGTGGCCGGTGCAGATGGTGGGGGCCCGGGCAGGCCCACTTCCTCCCTGCGCCTTGCAGGTCTTCCTCACACCAGCCACTTCCCAAGGCTGCAGGAAGTGGGGCTGGGAACACTTCGGGGTGTGATCGGGGAGGCCTGGGCAGGGTCCGGCAGCCACCTGGGCTAGAACACCAGCCTTCGAGGTTCTTGCTGGGTCCTGAGGCCGCTTGCTCAGTAGACCTGCCCTCTGTCCCTGCCCAGGCCTCTCTGCCTTTTCCCCCTGGAGGTTGCAAGCTGCAGTAGAAAAGCCGTCCAGCCCAAGGGAGGCAGGCTAGAGTGGAGAGCCAAATCTTTTCTCAAAGGAAATGAGGCTGTGGTTTCGAGATGTTCATTTCACATCTGTGGTTGGCGTTTCCCAGGGTTCTCAGAGGTGAATGCAGGGTCAGCTGGATGTCACCAAATAAGGTTCACCAGTGACCTTAGCAACAGGCTGGCTGCCTATTGGCTGCCACTGCCGCCGCCTGCCAATGCGGCCTCCTGGACTCCGGCGCTGGAGCGGGATGGGAGCCCCAACATGTGCAGAGATCCAGCTTCTCCCTGTCACAAATTGCTGCCCTTTGAAGCAGTTGCAGTGAGGCAGAGTGACCTGGGCAAAGATGTTAGGGGTCAAGAGTGCCTGGGTGCTGGTGTTTCAAAGTCCACCTGGCCAGCACTCTGCTGACTGAGTCCTCATACAGCCCCAGATCAGCTCCCTCAGCTCGGTGGCCTGGTCCCAGCTTGCCAGGATGAGCTGCATCCCCAGGCCTGGCCACGATGTCCTGGCTCTCCACCTTGGAGACCCACAGTTCCCGTTTCATAGTCCTGCTCATCCCTCCTTTGGCAGGCTCTCCGCTCAGCTCTTTGTACACGTCACCTCTTTTAACTCTCTAACTGCGAGCCGGTTAGCCCGATCTACAGATGAGGAGACTGAGGCTGAAGGAAGTCAGGTAACTAGTCAGCAGGTGCACCAGAAAGTAGGGAAGCCACAATTTAAACTCAACTGAAACAGGTCCAGATCCCACACTGTTAACTGATGTGCTCTGTTGCTTGTCACTGAGCGTCTGTGCCTCAGAGTCTTTGTCTCAGACGTGACGATGGTAGCACCTACCTCACAGGGGTGGGCGAGGACTGCACAGAATGACCTACATACAGGAATCTAGCAAAGTGGTGGCTTGGCCTGAAGCTCTTGTCGGCCCGGGTGCGCTAGGCGTGCTCCACAAGCAGCTCACACGTTCCTCTCCCACGGGGTGTGCTGCCAAAACACTGAGGTCTGGGGACCAGACTTCTCTGTGGCCCTTGTATTTGGCTTCCACTTCCTCATTCTCAGCCTCCCCCCACCCGTACCCAGCTGCATCCCCGAGGGACGGAGACCAGAGAAGAGCCTGCTGCTGAGGGGCCCCACCCATGGTGCCAGAGGAAGGGAGAGGGTGGCTGGGCTGCCAGGAGGGGACGAGGTCCTGAGGGCAGAGGGTGGGCCAGGCAGGCTAGCAGGGCAGACATATTGGTATTTTGCCGTGTATAAGGTGCACTTTTTTGCCCAAATTTTTGAGGGGAAAAATAAGGATGTGCCTTATACATGGGTATAATGGTTACATACCATGGGTAGAATAATCCCGTGTATAATACACACAGAACATGGGTGTGCATCATACACGGCAAAATATGATACCTCATTTTCTCTACCTCAAGCAGTGCTGGAGCATTACAGCACCGTTTCCCTGAGAACCATTTTCAGAATTAAAACGTGCATAAGTGATCCGGTGGAGATGAACATACACACCCCCCATAACCTAGCCGCCCTACCCCTCAGAATGTTCTGTGACCAAACTCTCACCTGTGTTCAGCAGGTACCCACCCAGCACCAGGAAGAGCCCAAGTGCTCATCACCAGCGGGGAACAGAAATGACCTGTGCGGTGTGCCCGCAGGGAGAATGGATGGGGCCCAGCGACCTGCAGTGCGGAGGTATTGTGCTATAGCGCTGTGTCATGGCTGACTCATCTACACGCTATTCGGAGAAACACACAAAGAATACGTGTGTAATTCCTTTCGTGTTGTTTTAGGATGCATACAGAGGAGGCAAAATATAAAAAACAGAAATTATTGTCACAAAAGTCAATCTAGCCGCGACCGCAAGGGAGGGCTGGGGCTATGATTAGGAGGGTGTGCACGGGGGGGTCTGGGAGGGTGTGGCATTGTCTTGTCTCTGGACCTGGTGGTGAGCATACACACATTGCTTTATAGTTTACCCTCACTAAACCGAACATGCGTTCCAGGCGGCTTTTGCAGAACCGCTGTTTCACGTTTAAAAACATGTTATGTCAGGCCCAGCACTGAGCAGTGCAGGGAGTGGACAGGGCCTTGCAGGAGGCTTCTTTGTGGGCAGCTCTCTAAGAGTGCCCCCTGCTCCCTGGGCCTCAGCTGTCGCTGTGGCCTGAGGAGCCTTGCAGGGAGTGGAAGATGAAGGCTGGTGTGCAGCTTGGGGTTGGAGGACATCCTTTGACATGTGTGCGGAAACAGGAGACTGGAAGCCACCATGGTCCAGGCCTGTCTGGACTTGCAGGGATCTGAAGGGCTAGAGGACATGTGCAAATGACCACGCCTGAGACCCAGCCCCCCGCGGCCCCCATAGAGCGTGGATTCACTGGCGGTCCCACCTCAGGACCCCCTCTACAGGGGGTGTGGTGTTTGTGGATTATCTGCCATTACGCCTGGCCCCTTCAGAACACAAGGAAGAACGTGGCCTTCGTTCAGGCATGGCTGGGACAGGACCCAGTTGGGTGCATAATAAGGACTCTAAGGCCACAGGATGAGACTTTCCTGACTCTGTCCCCCAGGGCGCCGGTGTTTTCTAAGGTTGCAGCTGGTTTTATTCATCCTGTCGCCCTGGCCTGCAGTGGGCGGTGCATGACAGTTAACAAGCACCTGCTGTGAGAACCAGGGTGCGGAGCATGTGCTGTGGACAGTAAGGCTACATCGGCTGCCGGAGAGGCAGCCCACCAGGCTCCCTGCTTCTCTGGCCTGTCTCCAGGGCGTGTTCTTCCTCAGCTGTTAGAGAGGGTCCCCTGTTTTCTTCCCCAAGCTAAACAGCACCAGTTTCCCAGTTATCTTACAGCCCTTGCCGCTCTGGTTTTCCAGGCCGGAGAGGCAGCGGAAGCGCCCACAGGTGCTCTGAGCCAGCAGAACCATGGCAGTGGGTGGGAAGCTAGGGCTGTGTGCCTCGGCAGGCAGTGTGTTCACGTCACCATGGAGATGGCAGCCGGCACGGCCCCCAGCCCGGCAGGAAGGCTTCTGGTCACCTTTCTCTAGCTGGTGTCCTCACGGCCTGCACACGGGCACTTTTTGACGTTGAGCTCTTGAGGCAGCCGTTGTCACCAGGGTTGTGTTTCTTCCCCGCTCTCCTGGAGACCCCCTGAGAGCTGGCTCATGGCAGGCATTTCACAGATGCTAGCTCATATCATTTCCTCTGCCGTTTCTTTATCTGACGAACAATGGTCAATTCAGTGTCATTAGCTGAGCAAATACGACGTGCGGGTGCTGCCGGGTGTGGAAATACATCAGTGAACAGAGGAGGCCCAGGCCTGCACCCCGGGGCTCTCAGGAGCCCTTGAAGGGTTGTTGATGGAATGATCAACGCTGGTTGAACTCCGTGCGACCAGCACCCCCACCACCAGACAGTCGATGGGTGCTCTCTCTGTGTTCAGCTCGGAACACGCTGTCCCCGCCCTCCAGTGCTGGAAGGTGGACACTGAGGACGGGAGACCAAGTCCTAGCTCTGCCACAAACTAAGTCGCTGTGTGAACATGGATGAGTTAACTCGGCCTCGCTGAGCCTCAGTTACCAGTAAAACGGGGAGGTCAGGACAGACCTCAGAGGCCAGAGAGGGTCAAATAGGGCCCACCCCCCAGGGCAAGTTCACATTTTAGTCTTCGCCGCAGCTGGGTGCCAGAATTCAATGAGAGCGCTTTTGCCTGCGACCTGAAGTTAACAGCCATACCCGGTAGCTCTTGCTGCACATGAGTGAGAGGGAAGCAAGGGTCACTGCAGGCCAGCAGGCCGCACAGGGCTTGGCCAGGCTTTGTTCTTCAAGGAAGGGCGGGCTCTGAGAAGGGCAGGCTGTGGTGCCGGCAAATGCCAGGGGCTTCTCCCGGGGCAGGTCGGGAGCGGCCAGGCTGATGCGGGAGGTGGTCCCCACCTCAAGGCCGAGGAAGGGTTTCTCTAAGAACAGAGAAGCCCCTGGAAGCGGGGCATGGGCAGGGATGGATGAGACTCAGGTGAGTACTTCCTCGAACGGCCAAGGGTCCTAGAGAGTGTCCTGGGACTCGGCCAGCAGCCGGTCTCCCAGGCCAGCGAGGCCAGGAAGGGAAGCGGTGCCACAACAAGGGCCCACAGCAAGCACCGGGCCAGGACCGCCACCTCTGCAGAACCAGTCCAAATGACTTCTCCAGCCCACAAAAGGAAGTCCCTGCTACTTTTCACACAGACACTCTTTTTACTGCAAACGGAATCACAGGTCATTATGGAGCACTTTTAAATCATAGAAATACAAAGAAGAAAACACAATCACCTCGTCTCACCACCAGAGGCAACCCCAGTCACCACCCTGATGCATTCCGTCCGGGAGGCATCCCACACACAGCCACGCACTGCCTGCTTGTGCGACTGGCGCCCTGTGGCGCCCAGTTCCATGTTCCACGTCTCTCCTGTGAAATCGTGAGTGGGCTGTGAACAGAGGGATTATTTCAATGCAAAAGAAAAAAAAAAGCAAAGAAAAACTCTAGAAAATGCTTTCCTTAGCAAAAACATAAAAAAATTAAAAAGGTGCAAAGCCACAGTCTGTGGTGGTAGGGAGGGCATCCTGCAGGCTGCGGGGTGGCTCCAGCTCACATCCGGCATGGCTCCTCAGCGGCGCAGAGAGACAGGTCTTCCTCTTCTCCCCTGGGCAGGCTGCAGCCTCCTGCCTGTGCGGCGGGACGGCCGAGGGGCCTGCACTCGCCTTCCCTCGCCGCCCCTGTGATCACCCGCTCCATCCAGAGGCACGCGGGGACGTGATCGTCACTGTTTATTAGCAACAGCGTCTCAATCTGTGCAGCACAACATTCTCTCAGGTGTTGTGTCCCCTGAGACACACCCCCCATGAGGCAGGTAAGACGAAAGCTGTTGTGCCCATTGTACAAGTGGAGAAACTGAGGCGACGAGAAGCCTAGTGGCTTCCGTGAGGCCACACAGCCCATCAGTGGCAGAGCACAGACTCTACAGAGATTTGGCTGCCATCCGGTTTTAGTGACTTTCCTCTAACCTTTTTCCCCTTTAGCCCTAGCTTTTCCTGCGGTGCGCTGGATGCCTGTAGTGAGTGAGGCCAGGGACAGAGAGCGCTGTGAGTATCACGGGTGTGTGGAAAGGACAAGAGCCCTGCTCTGGGAGTCTGAAGCCAAGCCCTGCAGACTCTGACTGGGTGTGCTGAGGGGCCTGACCTCGGGACAGCATCTCCAGTGTGACTCAGAGCCAGCTCCCTTGGGGGCTTGGGGAGTGAGCTCTAGGAAGCAGCCGTCTCCTGTAGACATGTCCTTCTTGACCGCCCGAGCTGGGGAGCCCATTCCCTGCCCAGGTCTCCAACATCTCAGGGCCTCCCAGAACGAACAGAGCCTCTCACTGACCCACTGTGGGGCCCCGTGAGACTGGTCCTACCCAAGGGATTCGGGGCAGCTGCATCCTCCAAGTGGCTTCTCAGATTTGCTGCTGTAACAAATTACCATAACTGCATGGCTTAGAACAACACAGAGTCACGATCTTACAGTTCTGCAGGCCAGAAGTCTAAACTGGGTCTTGATGAGCTAACAAGGCATCAGCAGGGCTTTCCAAGGGCTCTGGCAGGGAACCTGTTCATTGCCCTTGACAGCTTTAGGGGCCACCTGCATGCCGTGACTTGTGGTACCTTCCTCCATCTCCAAAGCCAGCAAGCCAGGCTAGTCACACAATTCCACCTCTCTGGTTCTGACTCTTCTGCCTCCTTCTTCTCAATGTAAGGACCATTGCGAAGACATGGACCCATCCAGATAATCCAGGATAATCTCTTTATTTTAAGATCACCTAATTAATTCCCTCTGCAATCGTAATTCCTGGTGGCCATGTAGCATCACATATTCACACATTCCATGCAGTAGGAGATGGACATCTCTACCCCACCGTGGACCATTATTCTGCCTACTCTCTGGGTTGTCCAAGGCACCCGGCCTCAGGTATAGATGGGGCACAGGGCCAGACCACAGTCAGGATGTGCCAGCCACTGTCAGAGGTCCTTTCTGCCCAGGTCACCTCCCACCTGCCTGCTCCTCACTCAGCTCAGCTTGTCCTGGCCTCCTCTCCTCCCATCCTCTGCTGCCAGCCTGAGGTAGTGAGGAGCTGGGTAGGAAGCATCAGGGGTGTGGGCATGGAGGAGGGGGTGTAAGGCTGGCTGCCCAGGGCTGTAGGAGGCCCTGGGGGGCTGAGCACTTCCCACCCGGAGACCCTGCGCCTGGGGTTCAGAGCCTTGCCTCTGAGGATTCAGACACAGAAGTCTAAGGGCCACTCCAAACCTAGAGGGGCAGCTGGTCAAATACTGGAACCCCTCCACCTCCACGTGCCTGGTTGCCCTTGGCAGCCAGGTTTCACCTGCTCTGCTTCAGGTGATGATGGCCTGCCTGCCTTACTCATTCCCCCCTCCTCTCCTTCCCTGTCTGCTTGGTGAGGGTCTGGGGGATCTAAGGCCCAGCAGAAGTCTGACCAACTTGTCCCAGTTTGTCCAGGACTTTGTCAGTTTTAGCACTGAAAGCTCCATATCCCAGGAGACGCCTCAGTCCTGAGCAAGGTCCTTTGCACCTCCTAATCTACTCTAGATTACCTCTGCAGCCTGGATGGCGGGCCCTTTGGACTCTGGGATGCCAACCTCTGCGCAGCATCTGGGCACAGAGAAACCTGGGGCTGAGGAAGGGCCCCAGCCAGTGGCAGGGAAGTGCAGACTCCCGCCTGCAGGGCTTCTGCCCGAGGCGCCGCTTGTGGAGACCATGCCTGTGTCTGCATGGGACAGAGCTCCTGCAAATACGCACAGGGGAGTGAAAAATTGTATTTGCACCCGAGTCTCTAAAAGAGTGACAGCCCGATGACTTCTGGGTGGTGTACTACAGGTGGCCTCGATGAATGTGTCTATTTACTCATTGTATTTCTTACTCTGCACAATTCAACCATGTTCCTTTACTTGTGTACATTTTTAATAAAAGAGAGTAATTGATGACTCAGCCTTCCATCTGCAGCAGTGCTGCCGAGGGACACAGACGAGTTTGCTGTACGCCGTGGGACACAGTGGTCCTTGTTCTGGGGCCTCGGCTCTGGCTGCTGGTTGGTCGTGACCTGTTCTGCCCGAGGCTCTACTGCAGGGACAGGGCCAGTTACACTCTGTGCCTTCCCTGCCTCCTAGCCTGCTCCCCTGCACCCTGAGTCCAGACTGGATTGCCCCCCAGAGAAGGACTCAGAGAAGCCAGGTAGGCAATGGGCTGAGCAGACGCTGATCACAGGGTTTCGCTGACCCAGGGCTCGCAGGAGATGCTCTCAAGTGCCGGTCCTGCCTGAGCCCTGTGAGAACACGGAGGCAGTGGCTCTTGTCCCTGGGGAGCTCCCAGTCTGGATGGAGAGACTGGGCACCTCCACATGAGGAATAGCAGACAGGAAGGGGACAGGCACTGGGTGGTGGTGCTTTGCCTGGGTGGGCTGTCAGATAAAGGAGGGTCTCAGGGCCACACTGCATATGTCTTAGTACGACCAGAGGCCAAACCTGGGGTCCTCCCAAGTGACCTGAGGCGGGTCCCCCAAAACCGGGCAGACAGTCTCCTGGGCTGAGAACTCTGCTACTGCCAGTTGATGACAGGAGGGCAGTGATGGACGGTCACGGGGCTGCTCTGAGTCTTGGCAAGTTGCACACCCCTCTGGGCCCTCCTCTTTGCCCCATCCCATCCCGCTCTGCCCCCCTCTATGGGAATGCCTGGCTCCCACACCTACCTGCCCAGGCCTCGCCATAGCTCTCAGCACCCTGACCTCCAGCCCCTCTCCCCATCCTCGCAATCCGAGAAGGGAGCGGAATCCTCCGTCCTGTCCTGGCAGAAGCCGCCATTCTTTACCTCCCCCACCCAAGGCTAGCCTCCCCCACCCAGCCCACTCTTGCACTGTGCAGCCCGCAGGACAGGAGTCCTTGACTTGTTCTTAGTTTTAGAAAAGTAATAGCTCTTCTGGCACACTGACTCCCTCCCTGTCCACCCCAGATTCCCAAACGCCACCACTGTGTCCCGGGAAGCTGGCTTTTTCAGAGAAGCCTGGCTTGCCATCCCACCCCTGCCCCCACCCCAGGACTCGGGGGGCCTGGGTCACTGACTTTGCTCCTGAACCAACACCCCTGGCATATCCCTTCTGCTCTCTGAGCAAACACGTGGCTGGGTGGTTCAATGCTGTGGAAGGACTCACTCCTAACTCTGGGCAGATTCCAGACTGAGTACAATGAGAAGAGGCAGCAGCACTGGGCACCCCACGGCCACTTGGCTTCTAAGGAAAGGTGGAGGGCAGGAACCAAGAAGGGGACCCAGGTGAACACAAGGTATTTGGCCAGAAATAGAAGGGAGGACCCAACCTGCTGCCTCTCAGCTGGGTCCGGAGGGCAGGGCGGGGAGGCTTCTGCAGGAAGCCCACAGGACATGGGGCAGCAACAAGCCAGCTGTCAGAGGTGCTGGGTGTTCTCAGGGGCCAAGAAGTTGGAATTAGACTCAGGACAGCCACAGGGTGACCCCCTACCAAACACGTGGCTGGGAGCTGGGGTGTACCCCCGAGTGGTCCTGGCTGGTTCAGTCACCAGAGTTCAACCCTGTGAGGACCCCAGAACCCTGCAGAGGGTCTGGTTTTGAGCGGAAATAGAGAGCCCTGGTCACATTGCTCAGACAGACACCCAGACGAGATGAAAAGCCCTCTTTGATCCCTGGAGCTGAGATAAGGGCCAGCAGGCTGGAGTCCTGCTCACCAGCAGATGTGGGGCAGCGCTCCCTGCACTGAGACCAAGTGACAGGCGGCCTGTGTCCCACCCCCGGGGGCCCCTACCCCTCCAAGCTGCAGGTGGCTTCCAGGGCATAGGTGGGGCATCAGTCCCCTTGAGAACCAAGACAAACCCTCCCCTGTTGGGGCCCTGGGGACTGTAGCAGCAGAGCCCTGCCACATGGGGGGAGGGGAGGTCACAAGGGTGAAGGCAGGGGCGGGGTCCCTGCTGTGTGAAGAGCGGCTGCAGCTTTAGCTGCCTTCTCTCAGTGGCCCCAAAGGCTTTCTTGCCACGAGGGTCTAGTGCCCTGCTCCCGGGCAAACTGTCCCAAACTTCCTCCCCAGGCCTCAGTTTCCCCCTCAGCTGACGGCCTGATAAGGTGGAAGCAGTGGGGGTTCGGGCACAGGCAGACAAGGGCTGGAATCCAGGCCCCACACTGCTTAGCTGAGTCATCTCGGGCAAGCCAGTTGAGCTTTGGTTTCCTGGTCTGTGAACTAGGTGCTGTGGTGGATGCCAGAGCCGTGGTACATGTGGGGTGCTTGGCGCAGTGCCCAGTGCAACGGGAACACTCAAGGACCATGTTGTCATTACCCAGCCAGACTGTAAGGTCCTTTCTGGTTCCACCCATATCTGAGCTCGAGGAGCTGTATTAGGGATGGCGGGCTGGACGTCTGCCTCTCCTCTCGCTCAGTCCCTGTGTCCTTCCTTTATGACCTTCAGTATCACCTCTGTTGAAATTAAACTCTTAGCAAAGACTCTCTAGATCTGCCTCACCCCAGAGCCTGCAGAAGTGGGGGCTCCTCTCCAACTCCTCAGCCCCAGACAATCAGCAAAAAAGGGTATCTGGGAGCTGCCTGGAGTTAAGAAAACCTCACAGCCAACCAGCTCTTCCCTTGTGCTGCCCTCACACTTGGCCTCCCCAGGGTGTCCTGGCTGACAAAGGCAAGTCTCACTCTGCCCAGAACTTTCCCTCCTGGAAAAGAGAGCATACCAGCTCCCCATTCTCCTTCCCCAGGCTCCTCACCCTGACCACGGGGACAAGCGGGAAAGGCTGCCGCAGTGTTCTGATGAATTTCAGCCTTCCTCACAATGGAGGGTTAGTCAGGCCCAAGTGACATTTCACTGACAGTGAGAAAGGCTTCCTGGATGCTCCAGCAGGGCTCCTTGTCCCCACTAGTACAAGACAAGGATGTGGGGGTCTGTGAAATGAGGCCAAATGGCTCCAGAGAATGACAGCTTGGGCGTGACCAGCTCCTCCTGCCCCAGGGTGTCACTTCCAGAGGCAAGGACTCCACTTCCACCAGGCCCAGGACTTTTCCTAGGACTTCAATTTGTCTTTGGCAGTCCCCACCGGAGACATCCGGAGCGGCCTGAGAGAGCGCCGACTCTGTGTGCGGTGCCTGCCACCTGCAAGGTGTTGAAAACCCCAAGAAGAGAGAGTTTGCGTCTGTCTTCCCTGAAGAGCTCTGTGTGGGCAGCGAGTGTGTCAGCCTCCAGCTCTCTTCCTATTGCCAAGGGCACTGAGTGAGTAAACCGGCCCAATGACGGCGACACCTGCGGAGTACGGTGAGGAATGCCCGTAACTAACCAGAAGTGCCTTTGAACAACTGTAGACGTGGCAGGAGTCCTGGCTGGTGTGGCTGAGCCCTGCTCTGTCAGTTTACCCCCTTGGAAAGGGGCCCTCGATGGCATGACATCATCACAGCCCCAATAATACAGGGACTTCAATGACCTCCTAGCTCCCTCAGTCAAGAGTTTCCACCTTCAGGGCTCAGACTGAAACTCTTAGAAGGACTCACAAACGCACTGGCAGGTCCTGAGGATGACCTAAAATTACTATGGCCAAATTCGGCTCGGATGGTACTGGTGTCGTCCCGCTGATGGGGCTCCTGCTGACCACTGAGTTAGTGCCGGCGGTCACTGCCCTTCAGGAACCGTCAGACTCTTCCGTTTCTCCAGTTAGGCTCAGGCTGAAGTGGCGCAACAGCCCACTGAGCTGGAGGGTCTGGCTCTCTCCCACACTCCCCCTCCAGGTCTGGCCCCAGGGACCCAGCTCCACTGTGATGGGGGTGGGGGGACCGGACGTTCTGAAGAGCTGGGCCCAGTTGTGCAGGGCTCCTGGGACAGGAAGAGCTGGAGGAGCTCAGGACTCCCGCTGGGCCGCTGGGCCTCCAGCTAGGAGGTGGGGAGCTGATGGCTGGCATTCCTCTCCCTTTTTGGTAACTTACAAAGCGATAAATGTTGCATATTAGAACTTGAGGCTTCCACAGCTACCTGGGGCTTCAACATTCCCATGTCAACATACTCTCTGTGGGGGGTTTGGGGGTTTTGGGGGTCGGCGGTGAGGTTGAAGGACAAGGGGAGAGTAGAGAAGCCAGAGCCATCCCTGCTCACTCTGGGTTGCATCCCTTTTCTTCCAGCCTTCCTCAGTCCCCTCCACTGGCTTCCTACCACCCCCAGCCATTCTTAACCTGGAAAACCCACCCACTAGCAGACCTCGCCAAGCCCCCACCCCTCCCTGTTAGAAGCCACAGGAGGCTGGCTAGTAAGCCTCATCCAATTCTTCTCAGTAAGGCCTGGGCCCTGGAGGAGCTGGGAAAGGGCATCTTATCTGTCCCTCTGCTCAGAGGCGAGGCTCCTCTTGAAAAAATCCAGGTGGATCTTCCGATGGGCAGGGCTTGAGACTGGGGTCTCTCCAGGAAAGCATATACAGGATAACCCCTCCCCCACCAGCAGGAGGCCGTCTGCCACTCCCCACACTTCTTCCGGAGGGTTGGGTCCAAAGAGGGGATCACAGTGCAAGTGGTTTCTGGGACTAAGGATACGAAGATGTGTCAGCAGGGCTTGGTTTCCCTGAGCAACCCCCTTACTGCCATGGCCGCATCTCTAGACGATGCTGGTGATGCCGGCTGGCTTCCCTTGGCCAGCCCGCCTAGTGCAGAGTGCTGTTTATGCCTCAGGGCCAGAGACTGGGGGAGGGGGGGATGAGAAAAGCCCACATCCAGACCTCTCACCCTCAGACATTCCTCATATGAAGGGGGTTTATCTGAAGGAGGCTTTGCCTTATGCCCACGGTTCCCAACCTGCAGTTTTCAAACACTGTTCTGATCAAATATACCCTTTCAGAGAGATCCTGCGTGCATTAGCCCGGCCAGGCCCTGAAAAGACGGGGAGGAGAGAAGCCTGCTTCCTGTAAGGTCATCCAAGGTTTTCCGAACACATTTGTGCACGGACCTGTTCCACAGTACAATGCAGGGCTGGCATTCAGCGCCGATGGTTATTCTTGGCTGGCAAGAGTAAAAACTCTTGAATTGGCAGGTAAATAGCCCCAAGCTCCTGCCCCCAGTGTCCTCTCGCCACTCCAGCCCACCCCCTCAGATCTGCCCCCAATCCAGAATCTACCTGTACTGTCCAATACGGTACCGTGACTATTTAAATCTTAAGCAATGAAGTTTAAAATTCGATTCCTCCAGGCACTGGCCACATCTCAGGGAGGCAGCAGGCACATGCAGCTGACCGACTGAGCCCCTGCCTACCACACTGAAGCGCTCAGAGCCTTCACAGCAGCCCTGGGCCTTTTGAGCTCTGTCTGCCTGCTCTCATTGTCCACAACTGTGCTGTGCCAACTGCGAACTTGGGAGTGGCACCCGACTGCACTTGCACTTGAGTTCAGCGGGACATAGGGTCTATGGCACATTCCTCCGAAGAACTCAGCATCTAATGCTCCCCAGCCCCCAGGAGCCCAAATGCAACTCACACCCCTGGCTCTAAAGCCAAGGGTGCAGGACTGTATTTCCAGCAGCACGTCCCTGGGCCATGGCTGCCCCCTCCTCCTACCAGCTTCTCCGTGAACGTGATGGACAGGGTTCTGCAGTAAGCACACGCCACCTCACTCCAGTCAAGCTCAGGCAGGGTGCCAAGAATGAGTCCATCGAGATGTCTCCACAGAAAGTAAAATCATCTACAATCTCTCTAAATAAAAGGCCACACCTTAGAACAATTAACTTTTTATAAAAAGACAATGTACATATTTACACACATGTATGTATATGGTCATACATGACTTAGTGGTTAGGGAGTCTTTCCAATTTTACAAGTTACACCGGGGCGCTCCCACTCCCGTCCCTGGGCCTGCTGAGGGCCGGGGGTGTGGGGCAAGGCACTGCATAAATAAATGCACGGGCTGAGGGCCCGGGGGACATTAGTGTGCACCTCCGACCAGGACGTGGCAAGCCCACACAAAAAAGTGCCATGTTTCTCCCTCCAGCCCCTCAGCCTGAGCAGGGAGCAGGGAAGAGCTCCTCTGAGGCTGAGGGGCACCATCCCACAGGACCCCGTTTTCCTTCACATTTCACTGGCTTTGGAACAGTCCCCAGGGCTCAGCTGGGAAGGGAGTCATCTTTGGGAATAGGGTTCACTTAGTGCAATTGTCTCTTAGTGCAGGGCCAGCCCTGGGGTTGGTGCTGGGGTTTTCTGAGGTCACTGGTCTGTTCCCTCAGGCCAGCTCAGCGACAGGGAGACCCTCTCCAGGCAGCTGGGCTCAGAGGGGAAACCTGGAGGGTAGGCTCCTGGCTGAGGCCTCCACCTGCTGCCAGTCTCAGAACCCCATCTTCCTGGGAGGCAGGACCAGCTTCACCCCGCCAGATGAGCCCAGACCCTGACCTGCCAGGCCCTGAGAAGCCACTGTTCCAAGGAGGGCGGCCCCATCCCCACTGGGTACTGGGGTCACACTTTGTATGTCCAGGGCCACAGCAGTCCTTCTCTGCACCACAGCCACCATGAGGCCAGGTCCCAGTCACCTAGGAGAGCAAAAGGGGGCCAGGGGCCCAGCTACGGCGCACAAGGAATGGCCTGGATGGAGGGGAGCCGGACCGGGGGCAGAAGGCTGTCCAGCCAGCTGGTGTCCATGTTCTTCAGGTCCGTGAAGACGCGGTGTAAGCTCAGCCCAATATCCCCTAGATGTGAAGAAGGTTGTGTGAGAATAAAGAGGTAGGAAGAGGTGTGTCCCCCCCAACTCCCACCCCTGAAGGCCACAGACACAGCTGTCTCTGCTGTCCACCCAATGGCCACAACCTCACCTTTAGGCAAACTTAAGGGCATGGGAGCAGCAGCCAATCTGCAAGCTGTCTGTACCCAGGTGAGTTGCAGAAGGGATGCTTTACCTCTGCTGCTCCCTGGCCTGACCCCCAAGCCACCCCCCCAACCACGGTTCTCCTTTCTCCCTTCGGGGCTTCTCACCTCCAAGACTGTCTGGCTCCTCCTTGCAGCTGAAGTCTCCATAGACAGAGGTGGGCTGGGCCCCAGGTTCATTGAGCAGGTACCCCTTCCCATCCACATTTGTCGGCTGCCACTCTGACTGCTCCTGCTCCAAGAGCTGGGGACAGAGAGAAACAAGAGGCCATCAGCTCACTTCTGGTGCAGACTCACCCTGTGCCCTGCCCGCAGAGAGCCAAAGCCCCCCAGCCAGGATCGCACCCTCGGCCATCTTCACGTGCTCAGGTGGCCGCCGGGGAGGAGCTCACTTAGCACAGGGCCCTGGATTCTCACTCCCACATCAAGCCCTGGCACTGAATCTCCAAGACCCTCCTCTCAGCTGGGTAAGGACATGACAACTGGGAGTGTGGCTTCAAAAATGACTAGCATAGTAAGTCAAGAAAAGATAACTAGAAAAGCTAGAGATAAGGAGATAAGGCCCATGTCTCACTTTTGTCTGCTCAATTTTCTTTACAACTACTGTAAAGACTTATTTATATTGAATTTCTAAACTGAAGCAGAAAAAAAAACCCCTAGAGGATTAATTTGCTTTAAAAAAAAAAAAAAAAAAAGCCACCATATTACAGATCCCCAAGGCTGATTATTGAAACCTGATGCGCATTTCTCAGCCCAGCAGGACTGGGGCATGTTGGGGCGGAGGACAGGGCCAGGGACCTGGGCCTGCCAGCGCTGACTCAGAGCTCTGAGACCCTGAGGCCTGCTTCAGGACAGCCTGCTGGGAACCAGGCCTCCCTCCTGTCCTCACTGCCACAACATCTGTCCCACCAGCCAAGGAGGGCAACGGTCCCCGCCACATGAACGTGGGTGGCACTACTCAAGCAGCCAGCTCGCAGCAGTAGCTGCCTACCCCCGATCTGCAAACTCTCAGTGGTTCTCTCTCCCCTCACTGAGCTGCAGCTACTTCTAAAGAGTGCCCAGGGAGGGAGGAGCTTTACCTTCATGATGTCCTCAGGTAATTTCCCTTCCTCATCCTCATCTGTTGTGGCTGTGGAGACGGAATAGCAGAGAGGTTGGCTGGCAGTCAGCCAGGCTTGCCCTGTACTTCCAGCCCCATGAGATCCCCCTGCCCCTGCATATACACTCACTCACTCACTCATATACACACACACACATGCACACGCGCACACGCACACACCTCCCAGTGGACGTCTGCCTGCCTGCCATGGAGATTCCAGGGCAGATCACTGACCTAGTGACAGCCACCCCTTCCCACCCCCTCCCTTCCCACCCCCTCGCTTCCTTCCTCACACTGGGCGGCCGAGGAGCCTGGAGAGCCAGCAACCTTACACTGAAATGCAACCCTCTTCCTCGGCTCTATTGCCTACCGGAGGGAGTTCTGAGCGCCTTTTCTCCCCCAGGAAGCCCCTCCCAAGACCCAAACAGGGAGGTAAGCAGGCTAGACCCCAGAAAAACGAACCGTCAGAGGTGGAAGGCATGGGCGACACCTGGAAGTTGTACAGGTCACTGGTGCTGTCCGGCACAATCTCCACGGGCATGTGCCAGTCGGGGAGAGTGCTGCTGACGGCACACGGCGACAGTGCTGTAGGAGAGCAGAGTCCACAGGTCAGAGCCGTGTGCTTTCTTCGTTTGCAAGACACCCAGCATCCCCTCCCCTGCAGCCTGCTCCAATAGGCCACCCTCAAAAGCATGATGTCTCCCAGACCCAAGAGAAAGGGCCACCCCTCTCCCACCAGTCCCTGCCAGGCCCACCCATCTCACCTGGAGTAAGGGCCTGCTCCACCTCCAGGTCCTGCCCCAGGTAACCCTGAGCTGTGTAGCTGCTGTGGTCATCAGGCAGGGTGGAGCTGCTGAGGCCGTCGGAGAAGGTATCAGGGCTGGAGTCCCCGTAGGACTGCAGAGAGGAAAGCTTAGGCCGGGCTGCGGTGGCACTTCTTCCACCGCCCAGCCCAACTCACAGGTGGCCAAAGGCCGGCCGCCGAGGACCACACTCACCTTCCTCTTGGCCTTGCTCTTTGCATCTCGGCTGGACTTGGACTTTCTCTCTGTAGGAGGGGAGAGGCTGTCAGCCTCGGTACAGGCACACCAGCCCCAGCTGCCGGCCTGCCTCCCTCCTTCCCTTCCCTTCCTCTCTCCCTGAGGGCTTCCTGAGCACCCAGAGTCCTTGAATACCTTTCCTCTGGTTCTTGGTGAGGGGTGGGAGCATCCGGTACACCCGCACAGCTGAGCTGCCTTTGTTCCTGCTCTGGTCCTTCACTTCCTCGATGTCTGGCAGAGAGTTCATAGCACAACGAAAGTTGGCCTTCCATGTCTTGGGATCTGGCTCCTTTTCCCCTGCTTTGTATCGGCCTAGTGGGCAGGAGTGAAGAGCATCATCAGGGCTGTAGGCGGGGATCCTCAGCTGCCCCCTGGCCCCGGAGGAGGAAGGCAAGTTTCCTAAGCTCTCGTGCTGCCAGAGATCTTCACTGGCCAAACAAGAAGGCATTCCTGTGTGACGCTCTGCCGGCCCTGGACCCTGGGCTTCCCAAGTGCTCAGGCTTGTATCCACACTGGGCACTGGAAGGCCCGGCTGGAAGCACCCTGGTCCTGGACCATAGCCAGACTCCCCTCTGGAGCTGTCAGCAGCCAGAGGGTGGGGACGGGCCGAACATGGCAGTGGGTAGAGTCAACGTCAAAGAACAGTTACTGACAGGTGGGCTGACTGGTCCGAGATGGCCCGAGAGCCCCAGCCCTCAAGGATAGAAAGAGGCCACCAACCAGATGGACCTTGGGCCAAAGACCTTGGTCAACATCAAGAAAAGTTAGGCCTGAGTCTCTTTTAATATCCTGGCTCATAGCTGCTTTTGCTGGGGAGAACTTGCATCCAGCCATCAACTCCCTGAGACCAGGGCCCCTCTTCCCAGAAACACAGGCAGGCCTGCTTCCTACCCAGCCCCAGATTCAGCATGCCATCAGGGGAGCTAGGGAGCCCAGTGAAGAGCCTCTGGGGTCACAGAAGCACCTCCTCTTGTCCCCTCTCCAGCTCTTCCTGGGCAAGAGTTACACACCTGTGTGAATGGCCCAGCTCCGGAACAGACAGGCGTCCTTGTTGATGTCCCAGCCGTGCTTGGCGGCGTGCTTCCATGGGATCTGGAAGGTCATCTCCTCCTGAACGGCACACACATGTACACACGGTCGTGTCAGCTCAGGGACCACAGGCTTTCAGCCTGAGTCTGCCCAGCCCCCCAGGTCTGGGAAAAGCTGACTTCCCCTTTTCACCCTGACAGTTGGCTTTGGGGTGACCCATCCGGAGATTGGCTTAAACAGGCTGCTGCCTCACTCTGGATCTCTCAGAAGGGGCCATGGGTTCTGATGAGCTGTGGCACCACTAGCTCAGCAAAGACCTCCCTCTGCCTATCACAGATGTGCTCGCTGGGATACTTCCCTGGCTTGTCAGCACCAACGTGGAAATGAGAACCCTGGCCATTAGATGGGGCTGCTCAGGACACCTGGGGCTACCGGCTCCTACAATGGGGGTTCTGGCCATACACTGGAGGAAGCCCTGGGCCAGACTTGGATGCTGGCTACCTGTGTGACCCTGGCACTGTCACTGTACCTCTTAGTCCCTCACTGTTTTCTGTGAAATGAGAAAACACAGTAACAAATATAAAGACTAAGGAAAGTTTCACTGTTCTCATTACTGGTGGTTAACATTATGGACTTCGGAGTCAGACGGCTCAGGTTCAAGTCCTGGCATCAAAGCCACTATCTACCTCTCAGTGCCTCAGTGTCCTTGGCTGAAAATGGAGAGATCAATAGGCCCTATAGGCCTCATAGGACTATTTTGAGGATTAAATGATACAATGTCAATAACAGTAGCTGTTGTTATGAATACTGTTACTACCAAGTCTGCAGGGTCTGTACTGCCCTTTATGCACCAGCAAGAGACTTCTTAGGTCTGGGCATCTGGTGTGAGGTTAATCCACGGGTCACCTGGTGAGCCAGTCACCCTCCTGCCAGCAGCGCCATCTGTCTGACTGAGCCCTGAGGGACGCTGTGTGTTTCTAGGACTCTCCCTCAGCAGAGACCAGAGCTCCAGCTCTTCAGAGGCTGGGGGAGTCCAGCTATTGGAAACTCAGTGACTTCTGGTGGGCACTCTGTCCTTACCTCCAGAAGAGAGGAAGGCAGAAATCGGGCAGGTGGGCCCAGGACTGGGCCTGGCACACTCCCTGCACGCAGGACCCACATCTGTCTCCTCCCTATCACTTCCCTTTTTCAGCTGCATCTGAAGCTTTGGTCCCCCAAAGAACATGGGTTAAAATGGAGCAGAAAAACCCAAAGAGTTACACTCACTTTATTAATCCAGATCAGACCTGGGATTTGGTTGGAATTAATCTGCATCTCTAGCCAGGGTCTCATGCGCATCCGAGTGATGGGCATGTTGGCTGTGAAGAGAAGACAGAAGGCTCCTGTCGGGAGTCTGTTTGAGCAGCCCCTGGCACTACCCTGCCCCACCCCAGGTCACTCAGTTACCCTCCCCTGCCCTCAGCCCGGTGGCCGGCTCTACAATCATGGGGGAGGAGGCTTTCACTGAAATAAAACTGTTCTCCAAATCTTTCAGCATCTTAGGCAAAACCACTTCTTCCCCTTCCCTCACCCCCTCCTGGACAGTTCTGGAAGGAGACATGCATGCAAGTGATACTTGCAGGTTGTATGTGGATGAAAAAGAGGCAAAACACATATCTTAATACCAGAACTTTTCTCCCCAAATTCACAACCTTTGGGAAGGGAGGGGCTTCTTTTGCTTGATGCCAACAGATTTCCCTTCTTGAGTTGCTGCCCCTCGCTGTGCACTTTCTCTAATGGGCGAGCGGCCACCCTGCCCCGGAGACATCCTCTCCCCCACCCCTGCCCACTCGTTCTCTCACTCCGTGGCAGCCACAGTGCAGAGGCCTAAAGGCTAACCCTTTCTCCCTCCAGGCCTGCCTCCGATCCTCAGCGAAATGACCCAAAGAACACCTGTAGCGCCTCCTCCCGCTCCTCCGGCACGTCCACCAGCCACCCAGGATAGCAAGTCTCAACCCCTGCCACCTGCACAAACAGCCTGAAACCTGTGGCCTGAGCGCGGGGCACGGGGCACCCACGCACGGACGTCCACTGGAGTGCCCGGCGCGGCTTGTGGATGCGCGCAACGAACATACCCGGCCAGCGAGAGGCCCCGGGCGGCTCTGCGCACGCAGATCTGCGAAAGCGGCGGGGCGCCGGCAACCGCGGCGGGTGGGCGGTCCACGCCGCGGCCCGCCCTCCGCGCGCTGCAGCCCGCCGCTCCTCCAGCGCCCTCCCGAGCCCGCGCGGGGACCAGGCAACGCCGCGCGCCCGCGCCTCTCCCGCCTGGGGTTTTCAGCCCCCACTTCCTGGTGCCCCGCGCGCCTTTGTTCGATGCCACCCGGCCCCCCAGCGGCGACGGCGGGCTCACCTCTGCGGCAGGCGTGACTCGGTGGCTGTGTCCGAGGGTCCCGACGCGGCGAGCGCGATTCCGGGTGGGAACGGGGCGAACGCAGAGGATGCCCGCGTCGCGGGGCCACTGAGTGCGACCGGTCTGGGCTGGACACGGCTCCCGCTGGCCTCTGCTCGCCGGAGCTCGGGCGCACGACCTGCCTCAACGAAGGAGAGGCGCGCTCTGCCGGGGCAGCGGCGCGGGACAGCGATCTAAACACTTAGCGGGATTCCCCAGCCCAGGCCCGGCCCCGCCTCCGGGAGGGCCGCGAGGGCGCCCATTGGCCGGAGCCGCCCCATCATTTCGGGGAAATCAGGCTGTTGTAGAGCTAGCGGCGAAGGGGAAGTACAGGGCGGCTGTTGCTCCCCACCCCCTCCGCCGCCGCCCGGCCGGCTCCCGCTCGGCCCCCGCTCCACCCCCGCCCCACCTCGTCCCCGAGGAAGGCCGCCCTGGAAAGCCGGACGCTCCTCCCCGCAGTGACTCCCCAGCCGCGTCCCCGCAGCCTGCTAGCTCCGGAGGCCACCTCCTCGCCCTCCTCTCGGGGGCGGGGGGAGCGGAGAGGAGGGCGAAGGCGTCGGTCTCAAAGCGCAGGTGAGGGGCCCGCCGGGCACCTGCCGGTGGACCCCGGGATTGAATTCCTGAAAACCAGCCTGCTTCCTCAAGCGCGCTGGTGGGAGGTCAAGAAGGGGGCGGGGGGTGTTCAGCCCTCCCATGACCCCCTTCTTGAGGGTGACCCGCCTGCAGGGCACTCACCTGCCCTGCCTGAGGAGCCGCCTGGCGAGCGGAAACCCCAGACTGGCGCTGCCGGCGCCGCTCGCCAAGGGTCTCGGGACTTCACTGTCTTCAGCTGCAGAATAACCACCCTACCTCGCCGGTGTACAGTGACAGAGAGATAATATCTGTTAAGCACCATGCCCCACTGGGACAGCAGATGCTGTGTGGTTTGCGAAATCCCTAGCCGGGGTCTAGTAGTGACCGGGGAGACGCCTCTCCCCTTTTCTCGGTCTACTTCCTTGGGACTGCCCCGCGGCTGGCCTCAAGGAGAGGGAAAAGAAGGGACGGCTGAGTTGGGGGGGGTGGGGGTGGGGGTGGGGAGGCAGCCTCGGGTTTCTCCTAGAACTCCTGCCTGAGGCCATCTCCACAGCCTGACGTGGCCCTTGCATAGCAGCTCCTCAGTAGAAGCGTTGGTGTCGTTCTTGGGTCCTCAGGGCTTGGCCCAGAGAAGTTCTGGGCAGCATGGGGAAATTTCTTAGGGCTGGCCAAGGCCATATGCGTCTCTAGCCAAAGGGTTGGGGAGCCCAGGTCCCAGGTCCCTCGGGAAGGGCAGCTAGTTAACTTTTGTGCTTACAACTAGACCTTGCCTCACCTGGGTACTGCTAGAGGCTGGGTTGAGTGTTCATTGTCCACCCAGAACTCTGCCCCAGCAGGGCTCCTTCCTTCACTTCCCTAGAGGTGCTGACTCAGAAGTCAATGCTCTTTCTGGCAGGGATGGTGTGTCAGGCCCTTCACCCAGCTCTCCCTCACAGCGGCACCCAGTTGCAATGATGCAAGCTATAAATAGACACATTGATGCAGCATTCCACCCTTCAATCACTCTACCACCTCCCTCCCACAGAGGAAATGGATGGGTTAAGCCAATTCAGGTGGTGGGTGCAGGAGCTCAGAGAGGCAAAGACGCAGGAGGGACTGTGAGGAATGAACCCAGCTGGGTGTTCAGCCAACGAACCAGCCAAGCCCAGGGCCAGGAACGGCTGGGGTGCTTTCAGCAACAGATGAGAATGGGAACCCACTACAGAGACCAAGACCTCCTGAGCAAAAGAGCAGAAGCAACTGGCTCCTGAGTTGGGAGGTGTGTTCTCTGTGCAGCAAGTGGATGCCTGTCCTCTCCCTAAGAACCTGACACAGCCACTGAAAAATTCAGAATGAGATCAGGAAGAGGAAGTGTGCATCTCGTGTGGTCTGACGGACTGACCAAAATGACCCCGTGAAGGCAACAGGAGACTGTAAAAACGTGCTTTAAAACAGAAAATCACCTGTAAGTGCATCTGTATATGTAATGAGCCTCTTTCCATGTCGTGAAATGTATTTCTGCAATATCACTTGCAATGGGTACATATTATTCTATCATAAGGATAAATAAAAATTTACCCAATCAATCCCCTACTGTAGGACATTTAGGTTATTTCCGTTTTTTCATAATGCAAACAACACTGTGTAGCTAAATCTTTGCACACATCAATAATTTTTTTGCTTAGGAGAAATTCCCCAATGTTAGGATTTACCAATGAAATTGTCATTTAGGTCTCTGAAGTTGTTCTTTGACTTTTTTTTCTTTTTTAACTTCTAACTTTAGGGATTCTATTGTATCCTGAAGCCTATAAGAGAATCTGCTTATCAGGATTGGGGGTGCTATACTCCCAAGTTGGTGAAAGAAAGCTACACCCTGTTGAAATACCTCAAACTTTTATTGTAACTGCTCTTGCTCAATCCTATTCTAAGATGTACCCCATATTCCCTGGAATGCTAAGCAGAACGGAGCCTTCCCTAGGTTTTCCTTAGTCATTCAGGGCTGGTCCTTTCTCCTCTCTGACTCAAAATACTCATCTGTGGTTGCAGGCATCCCCTCTGGGCAGGTGATGTCCAACCTCAAGCTCTGGTGGACTTCTGGACCCTCCCCTACAACCCTACCCACATAGTTACACTCATACAAGCAGAGCTCCCGGGTTCCCCTCTCATACTGCACCCAGCAGCTTTCTCTTCTTGCCCTATTTCCAGCTCCCTCTCTCCTGAAGTCTTGGTCATCCTCCACCCCTTTGCCTCATCTGGTTCTCTGGGGCATCCTTCCGCTATACCAAGCTGTATTTTCACATTCCAGGAGCAGACCGTGTTGCCACAGCCTCCCTGGGGCCCACCTTTCCAAGTGCCTCTGCACTAGGGTCACCTCCCTAACTTGGACCATCCCCCTAACATTAAGGTTCATCCTGGAGCCTTCTGAGTTCTCAACTCCTCAGCCCCACATTCGAATCGCTGCTCACTCTGGTCCTGAGGGTCCCATTCCAACCTTCTCTCCCACAGCTTCTCTACTCTTGGCAATAACTAGGGGCCAGCGGAAGAGAGCACAGATTTTGTGTCCAGAAGCCTGGGTTCTTTGTGCTGTCGCTATTTGCCTGTGACCTTGGGCAAGTTTCTGCCCCTCACTGAGCCTCAGTGTTCTCATCTGTAAAACAGAGACGCTCTAGTCCCTCTCCCACTTGTTGTGAAAATGAAATTCTATAGACTGTCCAACTCCTTGCTGCACGATAAGACATTAGTCAAGTGACATTGTATTAACAGAAATGCATGACTCTCCGAATTTCCATTCTGTGAGCACACGTTGTACTCCCCCCACCCCCATGTCTTTGCTCCTTCCATTTGCTCTTTAACCCCAACTTAGCAACACTCCCCCGCCCCTCCCCCTCAATTTCAGTCCTCCCCCTCTCTCTACCCCTCCCCACACTTCAATTTCAGTCTCTGCTGTAGTGCCCGGAGCCAATGCCTGTTCTCTGAAGTACCCCCAAAGCATCCAGCTGGAAGTCATACTCCTCCTCAGGAACCCCTCACCCTTAACTTTCAAGCCTTTTCTCCACTTACCACATTCTGGGTGGTGACCTTGTAGGGAACTCTGCATTTTTCTGCAAGAGACCTGAGTTCCTCACACCTATGGCTGGAGTTAGCTGGGGCTTAGCCCTGGAGAAGGGGCTCCCAGGATGCCTCCCATCTATGCTCTCATTCCCCGAGCACTGTGCAGCTGCTCTGTCCTGGGTGGGCCCTGGGCTGTCCTCGGCTGGTGGGGGCGCTGGCTGCCTGGCAGTCACGATGCTGGAGGCAAGATGAACCCTGTGGGAGCCTCTTCCCTGATGGACCAAATTCTGTCTCCTCCCTCAGCCTCTCAGAACACACTGTTCCCTTCTAGGTGGGTCCAGTTAGTCCCGAGGTGCAGGACCGACGAGGCTTTACTAGGTTTTTGAGAGCAGGGCCCGCTCCCCAGAGAAGTGGTCACAGTGCCCGAAGCAGATGAAGCCCTGGCAGACCTTCCAGCCTTCCAAGTCCAGAGGGAGGGCTCTCTTAGATGCTCCAAGTTCCTCCCAGACACCACCCCTATTTTCTTTTCAAGTTTTCATTTATTTATTCTTAGAGAGAGGGGAAGGGAGGAAGAAAGAGAGGGAGAGAGACATGGATCAATTGGCCCTTGAATGCAAACTGACCCAACTGGGGACTGAACCCACCACCCAGGCATGCGCCCCCGGCTGGGAATGGAACCAGCAACCCCTCGCTTCCGGGAGGATGCCCAACCAACTGAGCCACACCAATCAGGTCCATCATCTCTATTTTCCCAGCAAACCTGGGAGGCAGGCAGAGCACAAGTCAGGCATAAGATCATTTAAGAGCATCCAAAAGCCTGAAGATAGAATCCAGGCGGCTTCACTCTGCCTGCAAGTTCAAGTTCAAGAGAAAGGAAGACGTTCCTTAATTCATTCAACAAATACAAATCACACTCCCGCTCTGGGTCAACTCCAGGTTTGGCCCTGGGGATATGCTGGGGCACGAGTTTATCCCCTCCCCCTCGCACAGCTCTGGCGAAAACGCTGTATGACACAGCAGAATAAGCGTTGTGCAGTTATAAAAACCCTAAATGCGCAGTGGGAGGATGCATCTGGCTGGGAAAGCACTAGGGGCCCTGCCATTGAGAGCGCCCGGGGCTGTTCCGGAACCCCGGAGGGGGAATGGGGTGTCAGTGTGGGCTGCCGCTGATGCCTGGTGCAGTTTCATTTCTCATAAACACTGCGTTGGGAGGAAAGAGGCCTCAGTTCCCCATCCACCCCGTGGGGGGCCCCCGCGAGGCGGGGTAGGAGGGCGGATTCCGTACCCCGGCGGCAGCCGCGACCCGGAATGGACCTGGCTGGGAGCAGCACCCTCCTCGCCCTCGCGAATGGGTCTTGAGGCACGGCCTGCGCCCGCTGGCATTAGCCCAGAGCGCTCCTGGCAGGCTTCTTGGCCTTTACGGGGGGTAGCTGTACCCCTACTTCGCCCTGGGCAATCCCAGTCCAGGTCTGGAGCTCCTCGCTTCTCCACCCCACCCCGTGACCCACGCTTGCGCTGCCCGTGCCTGAACTTGGGGGAAGGGGGGTGCGTATTTGGAGGGGAGGGGGCCCAAGCTCTGCGGGCCAACTTCCACATTCCTGCTCAGCCCGGCCTGGGGGTGAGCTAGGGTGAGCGGCCGGCTCCGGGCTGGCTGGCTTCCTGGAAAGGGAGGGAAGGCGGGAGAAGAGGAAAACCTGCCAGCCTCAGCGCTCCAGCGGCCGCCGGTGGCCGCCCCTCCCCACCTCCCCGCCCGCTGGTCGCCCCGCCCCGGCCAGGCGGCTCACCTGCCGGGCGCCCGAGCCACTTCCTCGTCCTTCCCCGCCCAGCTTCCCGCTGCCGGCCTGGGTTTGCAGCCCGCGCCGCAGCTCCAGGCCGTGTGACCTCGGGCAAGTTACGCAACTTCTCTGTGTGCATTATCCCCACCCCCGCAAGATGAAGCCAGGAGCCCCCGCAAGATGAAGCCTGAGCCCTTCGTAAATGCCCCGGCCCTCCCTGTGCCCCCCGGGCCGGCGGACACACAGTAGGCGCGCGGAAATGGCGTCCACCCCCGCCGCTGCAGGGGCAGGCCGCGTCAGGTGCCCCCGATGGGGCACTCGTCCGCCGCCGCGGCCGGCGCGATCGGGCTGGACTCGCAGCCTGGGCGGCGGGGGGCGGGGGGGGGGCTCTCAGGCCGGCCCCCGCCTCCCTCGGCCGGGGCGCAGCGGGGCAGGGTTCGGCCGGCCACCCAGCGCTGCCCGGGCCGCGCGCCGAGGGGCGGGGCCTGGGTTTCTGTTTCTTGCAAACGCCGGGGCGACGGGGAAATCGAGGAGTTTCCGGGAACCGCGCCGGGAGTGCTGAGGTTCGCGCAGCGGCCGGGGGCAGGGGACGGACAGGCGTCCAGTGTCGCGGGCCAGTGGCCCTCTGGAAGTTCCAGCAGGAGCTGGGGAAAACCGGCCCCGGAAAAGCCCCACCCGAGCGCAGCTGCCCCCACAGCAGTGGGCGTGGGGGGCGGAGAGGGGAGGGGGCTGTGCGCGCAGGGGCGGAGGCAGGTGGAGTCCGAGGAGTGGAGCGGCCCCCTCAAACCGACAAGTCCCCAGTCTTACCACTCACTGTCACCTCCAGTTTTATTGTCTTCAAAGCTCTTATCGCTGCTGAGACTATCCCATTTGTGTCCTTTATTTGTTGGGGGATTTCTCCTACAGGACTTGGAGCCCCTTAGGGCAGGGCTGTGCCCGCCCAGCCCAGCCTGCTGGGAGGGTCTCAGGGAGGACTTGAGTAAAGCAGTGGGGGTGAGTTAGAGGCACCTAGAGGGGCCTGTGGCCGTCTGACCTGCCCCAGGAGGCCCCTGGGCCCAGCTCTCCTGGACCTGTAGCCCAGTCAGGTCCCACAGATACCCTCAGTGGAGGGAGGCCTCAGCCTCTTGGGGGGAGTCCTCTGTGGCTCCTTGAGAGCTGCTCTCCAGATGGAGCGGGTTGGGCAGTGAGCAGGCTGCAGTCATGGCTCAGGAATGCTGCCTGTGGGGGTCGGCCACTTCCTCCCCACCCCCCCCCCCCCCCCACGGCTTGCAACTCGGGCCAGAGATGTTTGTGGGTTGAGCCAGAGAGGCTGGGAGTTTGGGATGGTGAGGCAGAGGCCAGGACCCTCCCTGACCTCTTCAGAACGAAGCTGGGGTCAAAGTGGGCAGTATCGCCTGCAAGCCCATGTCTCCTAAATTCTTGGAGCTCTCCCCAAGTCTGTGATGGGGAGATCTCCTTCCTGATAGTCCTGAGACCATGGCTCATAGACAAACAAGTAGAACTTCCCAGTCCAGAAGAGCTGGGAGTGGGGCAAGTAGCAGCGGTAACCGCTCTGGGAGCAGCCAGCTAGCCTGTGGAGGGACAGGCAGACAGACCCTCAGGCATTCCTTATCCAGGCAAGCATTGACTTCCTCTGGCCCATGCTCAGAATCTGGTGGCAGGCCAGGGAAACTCCAAACGCTGCAAGAGTGGAGCTTGTGCTGTGAGCACAGCCCCTGGTGACCCTGGTGACTCAGCCTGGGAATCCCAATTCCAGGGGCTGCCCTGGAATTGGGCTCAGGATGATAAAGGAGTATCCTCGAGTGGCCTAGTGACCATGACAGCATTTTAATCAAGGCTCCAGACCAAACAGGTTATTGCCCCCTTCTTCCCCTACACCCACTGATGCTGGTGTCTGCCGAGTCCGGGTAACGCCTTTGAGGTACTTTAATTGTGGAGCCTAATTGTGGTCCAAGCCCATAAATTTGACTTAGGAAAGCACCTGGTCTTCAGAGTATGTCTGAAGTCATATTTCAGAAACAGGGGATGCAGCTTAAGCTAGAAAACATTGACAGGAATACTCCTTTGTAGCTTGGACTCAGCAAGAGCTGAGTTAAAGGTACAGGTGTGGAAGGAAAGTGGGGCAAGAGTAAGGAGGAGAATAGGATGGCCCAGTGGGTACCCTGACTGAGCACAGCAGGGGCCCTGTGAACCCATGTGGCGGGGATGGGGATGGATGGGTGGATGACAGATTCCAATTGTCTCGGCCGTGTGCACATTTCCCTGAGGTGGTCTTGGCAACAAGACAGTTTCCACAGAAGCAATGGATACCCCAAAGGGGGAGTGGGGAGAGCCCTGTCTTCCCTGAGCACCACTGTGATCATTTCTGTCTAGTTCTGTCCCTCCAAGGGGACCTCTGCTCTCTTTCTTATTGCCCTGCTCACACAGGTGGTCCCTCTAAGTCCTACAAAGAGACTGGGAGTGCAGTGACAGGGGCCAGCCAGCTACGGGGCCAGGGGGAGGTTGTGTTAATATCAGGCGGGTACTGTCGTCTCTCCTGAAAGGTAGGTCCACAAAGGGGCTCAGTTTAAATAGGACCTCAGCCAGGTGTAAGAGTGTTCAGTCTTTCTCTGCGTGCATGTCTTCAGGGAAATATTTGTTGACCGACTGACAGCAGGGGTGAAGTGGCAACAGACCCACTGGCTTGGATGGCCCAGGAAAAAGCATAACTGTCTGCCCTCCGGTTTGGCAGGTGACAAGCCACAGTGAGTATGTCACCATGTCAGATAGCTAATCTGATGTGCTGCTCTGGGAGTATTTCAGAGGACTGGGTCCATATTGGGGGACAGGATGGACCAGGGTGTGTTGGGAGGAGTTCTGAGCCATGGGGGCCTCTGGTGACTGGTCACCCCCAGGGATCAGAAGCCATTCACCCTTCTTCAAGAACCTGCGGGAATGTTGGAGAGGGCTTCCCACAGCCTCATGTATTAATCTGCTTTTAGTAGAGCAGTTACTCCAGAAGGCTAAAGACTTGGGGCCATCTGAGGTTCATGGGATGTTGCTCAGCCCCGTGTCCCTGCCGGCTGGCCGTGAGCAGTTGAAACCCCACCATTCATGTGGGTGTGAACTCTCTGAATGTCACTGCACAGAGCTACCTCCCTGGCATCTGGCACACACCTTGAAAACAGTAGGCACGTAGTGCCCTCTGATTGCAGAATGACAGCTGCGTGTCATACCTGGAGTATGAGGCAAAGGGACAAAAACCCTGGGGTGTGGGGACAGGAGCAGTTTATCTTAGCATTGTTCACAGAGGGGTACTCTGAGCACGAAGCATTCAGCAGGGTCATGAAGGAGTCAAGGTGTAATAGGCTAGCAGTAACAGGGGGCATTCCAGGATGTGGGAACAGCCCAAGGAAAAGCCTGGTGGCAAAAGTGGTATGGCGCCCCAGGAGCCGAAGCTGGACCAGCCAATGGGGGGCACACTGAGAAGAAATTTGAATGCTGTGCTCAGGGATCTGAGCTTGATCCTGGCACACAGGGAGCTCCTCGGGCAGGACTCATGGTTCTTCCCCTTCTGGAGAACCAGGGTCTGTCCTCAGGTGTTTGTTGAAGTAAATTCTAGGGCCGATTCTGTGAGGATAACTGGGAGTCTGACCTGGGCTTTAGAACTTTCTGTGGCTGCCAGGGGGAGACATTCTCATGGGCCCCAAATCTGAGGAGACCTTCTTGGGGGCCAGCTCTGTTCTTGCACGACCCTGAGAGTGAGCACCTCCCTCCGTCTTGCACCCAGGGCATCTGCTTGCCTTATCCTGCTGCATCCTGGAAGCAGGGTGACACACAGGAGGCAGCTCAAGTGGTCCAGGTGGGTTAGAGCTGTGGCTGTAGAGGATGGGGAGAAGTGGGCCTACTGGACAACAGGATCAGAGGACAGAATTTGGGGGTGGCCAGGATGTGGGGTGGGTTGGAGCAGGGCTCTTCCAAGGTCCTCTCGAGGTTCCCCGTTCTGGGAGCAGTGTAGGGAGACTGACCCGGACTCTGCCAGGGACCTACAGCCAGGGTCAAGGCAACACTCGGAGCCTTGGCTTCCATCCTAGCTTACGAATCTGGGAAATCAAAGGCAGTGAGCTAAAGAAAATGGGGCAGGAGGTAGAAGGTCACAGCCTACCTCAGGAATGCCCAGGTCACTGATGACTACAGCTAGAACCTGAAACTCTACGCCAAGACCACTCTGCCATGCCCTTTAGACACTAGGTTTGTGGGCACAACAGCAGGGAAGGCTGGACAAGGGCCCCACTGCTGGGTGGGGCCTGGCAGTTCATCCCTCTGCTGTCCAGCAGGACCAGAGGCCATCTGAGGTCCACCCGTGTTCCCAGGAGATCAGCAGTTTGGCAGCTTCAGACTCCAGGAAGCTCTGACCCTGTGGCAGCAGCGCCCCCTGCTGGCTAACAGAGACACCCCTTCCTCTCTTGAGGGGGAGGGTTTAAGGGGTTCAGGGGAGGGAGAAGTGTGCAGGGACAATGCTGGCTGTAAGGGCCGGGGCAGGAATTGAGACTGGACTTTGGTTCAGGTAGATAGGCAGGTACGACCTGGTAAACAGAGCACCTGTTTCCTGCCTAGTAGCCTTTGAACAGGCGCCAGACATTAGGGACCTGAGCGAAGGCAGGCAGAGATGGGTTTTCTAAGGTGGTTACTGAGGGAGGCCATCACGGCCAGGCTGAGGACACGTCTCCTCCGGTGGGCTCAGGTGTCCCCTGGCTTCCCCCAGAGCAAGCCTCTAGGGCCCCACAGAGGGTTTGGCCTGGGATTGAAGGCCAAGGGATAGGCCTGTGAAGGGGTGGTGCCCTAGGCATTCTAAAAGGAGGGAGGGTCAGCCCTGGCCAGATAGCGAAGTTGCTTGGAGCGGTGCCCAGTACATCAAAAGGTTGCGGGTTCGATCCCTGGTCAGGGTGCCTATGGGAAGCAACCGATCCCCCTTACATCGATGTTTCCCTCTCTCTCTGTCTCTCAAATCAATAAACAAGTCCTCGAGTAAGGATTTAAAAAAAAAGAAAAGAGAGGGAGAGTCATCCCCAGACAGAACCTGCCCCAACTATTCAGTCCAGGCTGGGAATGGAGGCAGGGAGCCATCAGGAGAACAAAATCAGAGAGTCAATGAGCGGCTGCCCAGTTCCTCAGATTCAAACCTCCTCAGGACGCATCCCCTCCCGCCCCTGGAGCCCCAGGCAAGGGCCCGAGACACAGGATCGACTCGGAGTGCTGGGTGAGCTGGACAGGGTGACAGGTCTCCCTGGTGCTGCCTCAATCCCTTCCCAATGAGACATCCACGACAGGGCCACCTCCTAGGCAGCCAGGCCCCAGAATTTTCTCCCACAAAAACTGGCTTTCCCTGATAAGCCCTGCCCAACCATGGCCCTGCCAGCTGGAGCCCACACCTCAGATAAGAGGCTTCTGGGAATTTGTTTACCCCTGACCCTTAGTTACAGTGAAGGCCTAGGCCTCCCCTGGTTCCTGGGAGCCTGCCAGGGGTCTTGACCGTAGGGAAACTTCTCTCCCAGGCCGAGGCCATGTGGCGGGCCGCTGTTCTCGTTAGGACTCAGGGAAGCAGCACCTCACCATGCCCCAGGTGTGGCCCTCACCGTCTGGATTCACCGGGGTAGCGTATGCTCCTCAGACCGTTCACCTACCGGGCTCTCGGGGGAGGTGAGGCCTGCGGGGTGTCCACAGTGCTGAGTGTCAAAACTGCCCATGCGCCCTGGGTGCCACACCCAGCCAGCAGGCCTGGTGCCATGTGGCCTGAGAAGGGTGGGAGCCATGGGAGCAACAAGCTGTCACCAGTTCCCGTGGTGGGGGCCCCGCCGTGCTGAGGATTGTGGGATGGGAAAATCAACTTGCAGACTCCAGCATGTACAGGAGCAGAGTGAGCGGCAGGTGAGGTCAAAGGGCCTCGTTTCCTGGCAAGCAGGCCTCATGGAGGCCGTGGGGCTGTGCCTGCCAGCTGTGCCTGCGTCACGTGCATTCTTCCAGGGCTCAGCCCTGGCAACCAAGGGAGGCTCTCCCTTGGGTGGGGACCTATGCCGGAGCCTGCAACATGGCAACTCGGCCACAAGGCCCCCAAACACTTCTGGAATAATTTGATCTTCTCTTTTAGGCTTCTCTACAAGCTTTCTCGTCATCTTCCTGTATGCGTGTCTTTACTTTCCCTCTTCTAGCCCAGGGATGCTTTTTGACCAGTGTTACCATGGGGATGGATCACCTGATAAATTCAGACAGCAAACATTTACTCTGTGGCCAGGTGCCAGGCACAGAGGTAGGTGCAGCAGGCACAGACATTCCACAGGTATTTATTGAGCCTGTTTGGGCTGCTAGCGACAGCTCTTCACAGGAGGGACTTAGAAACAAAGACCAAGTCCCTGCTTTCATGGAGCTTATGCTAGTGGAGGCAGCCAATGAACAACAGGGAAAGTGTCATTTTGTGGTAACTATTCTGCCAAGAAATAAAATGGCATGATGTCATGTCTGTCTGAAGTGGTGACGTTTTAACTTCCTAAGTGACAGAAGAGTCAGGAACAGGCAGAACAGGGCAAGGGCTGCTCCAGGCAGTGGGAAGAGCTGGGGCGAAGGTCTTAGGAAGGGAAGCTGGTGTGTTTGAGAAGAAAGATCAGTGGGGCAGCAGCATGGTGGGCAGGTGGGAGAATGAGGAAGGTGCGTCCAGGGAGACGGGCGGGGATGGGGGCTTGGGTTTTGTGCCACGGGCACGGAGAGCCTTCGAAGGGTGGTATGCATGGAGGTGAGGTGGTGCAGCGTGCACTAGGCAGTCCTCACTGGCTGCTGTTTATACACTGAAGTGTAGGCCAGTCCAAGGGTCGGATGGTGGGGCAGAGGTGTGATGGGGACCACAATGAGAAGGTATTTTAAGACCAACAAATGAAGCAGAACACACTGCAGATTATGTCATTTTGCTGTAGGGTAATTTACTTACGGGAAGATTGGGTCGGAGCAGAAAGGACGACCCAGAAGCCTGCACAGATTATTCTCCACTAACAGACCCGTTACAGTAGTTTTTAAACAGTATGTCTTGAGTGCTAATGATTGACAGGACAAAGGGACAAAGAAGGCAGGAGCCCCAGAGGACATAACTCCTGGTAGTCTTATGATAGATGATTGTAATTGATACTATTACCAGCTTGATATTTATTTTGGTTGTCATGGTATCCAGCTGTTACTAAAAACATATTTATAGCTACATTTTAAGAAATATGGGTATTTGACAACTAGGAAGTTTTGATAGGCTTGCTGAGGACAGGGAAGCTGGGACCTAAAAAATGGAATGGCATCCGAGACACAGAAATGGAGTTCATTTTGTTCATTTTACACCTACACGCCAAGTCTTTCTGCAGGCGTGGAAGCAAGAAGGCTGCGGTGGAGTCCAGGGCAGGAGAGAGATCCAGAAGAGGGCACCAGGGTGGTGGTGGTAGCAATGGGAGGAACAGGGAATGGATCCCAGCAGAATTTGGAGGGGAAGCCAAACAGAGATGAATAAAATGCAGTGGCTATAGATCGGGAGAAAATATTTGCAAATCATCGATCCCGTACAGGACTTGTATGTGGAATATATAGAGAGAGAATACTTACAACTCAGTAAGAAAGCAACACATTTTTTAAATGGCCCAAAGATTCATATGGATATTTCACCAAAGGAAATATACAGATATACAGGCAAATAAGCAGATGAAAAGATGCTGAACATCAGTAGTCCCTGAGGACATGCACATTAAAATGGCAGGGAAATACCTCTGCACGTCCACTTGGAAGGCTGAAGGAAAAGGACCACGCCAAGTGTCGGTGATGGTGTGAGCCCCTGGGCTCCTCCGCTGTTGGCAGGGATGTAAAATGATACAGCTGCTTTGGAGGCATTTTATATATATATATATATATATAATATATGACACATATGATATATTTTATATATATGCCATATAACCTAGCTTTTCCATTCCTAACTGTTTACCCAAAGCAAATGAAAGAATGTGTCCATACGTGTACTTGAACGTTCAGATGTTCAGAGCAGCTTCATTCGTAATAAGCAAAAACTGGAAACAGCAAAAATGGCCATGAACAAGAGAACGAATGGATTGTACCATAATCTATACTTGGCAATAAAAAGGAATGAACTGGGTAACATGGAGTAAACATATTCCACTCTGTCTGTCCCACCACATGCAACAATAAAATCTGGACAGGGTACATGAAGGACTCTGAACAGAGTAAATAGTAGCAGGTGAATCAGGGAAGAAAATCAGAATTTAGAGTGCCATTGAACTGGGGAGGAGTTTCCTACTTTCCCTCCAGCACCCTCTGGGCGGACAGAGAGCCTTCAGACCTGAGAGCGGGCGATGGCACAGACGGGAAAACTCCAGGAGAAGCCCTGCAGCTCTGGTTGAAGAACGGGACAGGAATTCCGATGCTCACAGAGTGAGGAAATGCCTCCCTCTCCTTAGAAATTGTCTTCATTCTCTCATGCTCCAGCCCCCTAACCTTCCTGCTGCAGTGCTCTCTGAGGCTTGCAGGCACCTAAAACTCAAAGGGAGGGAAACTTGGATTGGAGGCGTCCCAGGGGATGGGGACAAACCCTGCTGCTCACCCTTGCTCTTGCTCTCTCTCTCTCTCTCCATCCTCTTGCCACTCGGCCATGAAAGAGGGCACAGTTGCAGGAAGTATACTGCAGAACAGGGTAACAAAAATGCTGGCTTTTTGACTGAAAAGAGGGGCCCCAAGGAGATAGTGGAGGAGGGACTCAGAAAACTGACTCCATAAAGTTGTTTATGAGCTCCTGATCTCACCTCCAAGCTGAGCAGGCATGGATTTGAGCCTGAGCAGCATACCAAGTACTTAGATGTGAACCAGAGGATGAACCACCGTGCTATTCTCAGACTGACCACTGGAGGGCGCCCATGTGGGACAAATCAAACAGCACCGCAAAGGCTTCGGAAAGGGAATTAACATTGAAACCCCCAAAGGCGGGTCAGACCTTGTGGCCTGAACCCAAGAGTCAGTTGCCTGTTAAAATATAAATTTCAATATTTTCCATGGTATTCAAACAAGACTTGGTCTCATGAAATTCAAAATGTCTAGAATTCAAAACAAAATTACTTGGCATATGAAGATCCAGGAAAAGCTCAACTTGCCTGGCAAAGACTGTTGAAAGAAACCAACACTGAGATGTTGGAATTAAGTAACAGACTAAGATGCTGTAATGAAGCTCCAAGAAATAAGGACAAGTACTCTTGAAATGAATAGAGAAAGTCTCAACAAAGAGAAAGAAGACATAAAAATAAATTTAAAAATTAGGACTTAAAAATACAAGATTTAAAAGTTAGATACTGACTAGATAAGCTCAGGAGCAACATGGAAAACAGGACAGAGGAGAGAGTCAGTCAGTGAACTTGAAAGTAGGCCAGTATAAATGACCCAGTCTGAGCCACAGAAAAAGATTGATTGGTTGATTGATCTCGTGCATTTATTTTTTTCCTGTGAAGCTTGAACTTTTACTTATTTATTTCTAATCATATTTTTCAATTACCGTTGACATGCAATACTATGTTAGCTTCAGGAATACCCCCCAGTGATTAGACATTATAAAGCTAAGTGATCATTCCAATACATCTCATACCCATCTGACACCACACATAGTCATTAGAATATTATTGACTATATTCCCTATGCTGTCCTTTACGTCCCCATGACTATTCTGTAACAACCAATTTGTACTTCTTAATCCCTTCACCTTTTCACCCATCCCCCAACCTCCCTCCATCTGGCAATCGTCAAAATGTTCTGTATCTATGAGTCTGTTTCTGTACTGCTTATTCATTTATTTTGTTTTTTTTAGATTCAGTTGTTGATAGAATGTATTTATTGCCATTTTATTGTTCATATTTTTTATCTTCTTCTTCTTAAAGAAGTCCCTTTAAAGTTTCATGTAATACTGGTTTGGTAGTGATGAACTCCTTTAGCTATTCCTGGTCTTGGAAGCTCTATATATGTCCTTCCATTCTAAATGATAGCTTTGCTGGGTAGAGTCATCTTGGTTGTAGGTCCCTGCTTTTCAGCACTTTGACTATTTGTCTCCCTTCTGGCCTGCAAAGTTTCTGTTGAGAAATCAACTGACAGTCTTATGGGAGCTCCTTTTTAGGTAACTAATTGCTTTTCTCTTACTGCTTTTAAGATTCTCTCTTTGTATTTAACCTTTTGCATTTTCATTATGATGTGTCTTGGTGTGGGCCTCTTTGGGTTCATCTTGTTTGGGACTGTCTGTGCTTCCTGGACTTGTATGTCTATTTCCTCACCAAGCTAGGGAAGTTTTCTGTCATTTTTTTCAAATAGGTTTTCAATTCCTTGCTCTCTCTCTCCTGGCTCCCCCATTATGTGAATGTTGGTACGCTTGAAGTTGTTCCAGAGGCTTCTTACATTATCTTCATTTTTTCCTTTGGCATTATTTTTTCTTTTTGCTGTTCTGATTGGGTGTTTTTGCTTTTCTTATATTCCAAATTGCTGATTTAGTTTTCAGCTTCATCTACTCTACTGCTGATTTTCCGGTAAATTGTTCCTCATTTCAGTTAATGGATCCTTCTGTTCTGACTGGTTCTTTTTTCTGACTGGTTTCTATGTCTATTTTATGCTATTGAAGTTCTCACTAAGTTTCTTGAGCATCCTTATAACCATTGTTTTGAACTCTGTATCTGGTAGTGCTTGCCTCCATTTTATTTAGTTCTTTTTCTGGGTATTTCTCCTGTTCTTTCATTTGAGATCTATTTCATCATCTCTGCATTTTGGCTGCTTCCCTTGTGTTTGATTCTATGTATCAAGTAGAGCTGCTATGTCTCCCAGACTTGGTAGAGAGGCCTTGTGTAGTAGGTGTCCTGTAGGGCTCAGTGGTGCAGCCTCCCCAGTCACACGAGCTGGGCACTCCAGGTGCGCCTCTGTGTGGGCTGTGTGCACTGTCCTGTTGTAGTTGAACCTTGATTGCTGTTGGCCTCACTGGGAGGGATCGACTCTCAAGTCAATTGGCTGAGAGGACTGGCTGCGACTACAGTTGAGGAGATGCTGTGCTGGAGTAGACCCTCCAGAGCAGGATTTGCTTCATCGGAGCTTTGATGCTCACTGAGTCCATTCCTTGAGTGTGTGACTTGTGGTGGTGGTAGGGTTGTAATCAGCATGGTCTGAAACTATTCACCAGGTACACTGGCTCTGGGGCCTTCTGGGAGGTACAAAGTCAGCCACTGCCTGTGCCCTGCCTGGGGCCACCTGGCATGAGCTACAGAGCAATCTGCAGGTGGCTGCTACTTGTGCTGGACTTGGAGGTGCCCAGGAGAAGCCAAGCTGCAAACCAAGGCTGGTTGCCTCTGGTACCAGGCCTGGGGCTACTTAGCAAAGAGGTACAGGTTACACAGAGGCCACATGCTGCTTGTTTGAGAGACTTTAGGAAAGTCCCTGAGAAATTTTAGGAAAGTCTGAAGCATGAACCAAGACAGGCCATTCATATGGAAAAGCCACTGGAAATAGCGTGGGTGGGCCTGCAAGTTTGGTGGGGAGAAGTCTCAGGGAATCACCAGTGTGGGACAAACAGTGATAGCCAGGTTGATGGAGAGACTCAGATATGGTGCTGGCCTGCCATCTCATAAGGGAGAGCTCATCAAAGGAACAATGGCTTCTGCCAGTACTTTTGTCTGGGAGAAAGCTGTCCCTTCCCCCAGCTCTTGCCCTTATGTCAGAAAATTTAGTTCTTCCCCATATGTCCCTGGTGCCTTTCCAGCTGCTGTCCCAGGGCTAGAGCTCAGAGGAAGTTGATCGGAGTAAGTCCTTGTGTGGGCCCTTTAAGAGGAACTGCCTGAGACTCCAGAGCCCTCTGTCTCAGCCTCAGTTCCTGCTGGTACTTACAGCCAGAAGTTACGAAAACTTCTCTTCCCAGCACTGGAACCCTGGGTTTTGGGGCCTCATGTGGGGCTGAGACCCCTTGTTCCTCAGTCAGGCTCTCCACAGCCGAGATTTGACTCCTAGGGGTGGGACCATCCCGTTCCACGTCTCTACCCCTCCTGCCCATCTGAAGTGGCTTCTTCTTTAAACCCCTAGTTGTAGGACTTCCATTCAGCCAGATGTCAGGCAGTTCTCAATGATGATTGTTCTGTAGTTTGGTGGTAATTTTGGTGTGGTTGTGGGAGGAGACAAGTACAACATTCACCTATACTACCATCTTGACCAGAAGTTCAAGGAAAATATTTTTTCTAATAAATAGAACCTCAAAAAGAAAACTACCCATAAGGCTTAGCTTTCACATCATTGGAATTTCATTAGTTTATTAGTTTAATAAACTAATTAACAGGTTAGTTTCATTATGACACATCTGGGCATGGACTTCTTTGCTTTATCCTGTTTGGGTTTTGCTGTTGTTTTTTTTTTTTTATCTTTTCCTCACTGTTATTTGTATTGGTATTGGGAAAACCTGGATAACTTCATGCAGAAAAAGTAAATTTGAACACATCTTATACCACACATAAAAATTAACTGGAAATGGATCAAAGACTTAAACATAAAACTTCTAGAATAAAACACAGGGAAGAAACCCTTTGACATTGTCCTTGGCAATGATTTTTTTGGATATGGCACCAAAAGAAAAAAATCAACAAGTGGGACTGCATCAAACTTAAATCTGCCGCAGAGCAAAAGAAACAGCCAATCAAATAAGAAGGCTGCCTACGGAACGGGAGAGAACCCTAGCACACTATGCATCAGGTAAGGGGTGGATATCCCAAGGTTATAAATAGTTCATATAATTATAACAATCTAATTTAAAAATGGGCAAGAGAGCCCTTGCTGGTGTGGTTCAGTTGGTTGGAATGTCATCCTGAACACCAGAAGGTTTGGGGTCCAATTCCTGGTTAGGGCACATACTTAGGTTGCGGGTTCAATACCCAGTCAGGGCATGTATGGGAAGCAACTAATTGATGTTTCTCTTCCATGTTGATGTTTCTTTCTCTCTCTCTCTCCCTTCCTGTCTCTCTAAAATCAATAAACATATTTTTTTTTTAATTTTAAAAAATGGGCAGAGGAGCTAAATAGATATTTCTCCAAGATGATATCTAAGTGGCTAACAGGTACATGAAAAGGAGCTCAAAATCACTAATCATCAGGGAAATGCAAATCAAAATCACAATGAGATATCACCTCTAACCTACAACAATGGCGATCACCAAGACAAAGAGATAACAAGTTCTGAGGAGGAAGTGGGGAAAAGGGGGCAGACCCTCGTGCACTGTTGGTGGGATTGTAGACCGGTGCAGCCACTATTGGGAACAGTACAGAGGTTCTTCAAAACGTGAAGAATAGAACTGTCACGTGATCCAGCAGTCCCACTTCTGGATATATATCCGAAGGAAGTGAAAGTGGGATATCCAAAGGTACAGGCGTCCTGTGTTTTATCGCACTTTTCTTTATTGCTCTTCACAGATACTGCACTTCCACCAACGTGGAGACAAGACCCCCCACCAGCAAAACGATTACAGCTCGCTGAAGGCTCAGACAATGGTGAGCAATTTTTAGCAATATTTTTAAATTAAGGTATGTACATTTCTTTAGGCATGATGCTATTCTACACTTAATAGACTACAATAGACCGCACCGCACTGCATGTGCACTGGGAAAACAAAAGATTTGCATGGCCCGCTTTATTGCGGTACTCGCCTTGTTGCTTTGGTCTGGAGCCAAACCCGCAGTATCTCTGAGCTCTGCCGGTGTCTGCACCCTCCGTGTGCATTGCATCATTACTCACAGTAGCCAAGGCACAGAAACAACCTAAGTGTTTGCCAGTGGATGAATGCACAAGACGACGTGGCATATTTATGTGATGGGATACTATTCAGCTATGAGAAAAAAGACAATTCTGCTCTTTGCAACAACAGGGTGAACCTTGAGGGCATTATGCTAAGTGAGATGAATCGGACGGAGAACGACTGTATGATATCTCATATACACGGAATCTAAAAAAACCAAAATCCTAAAAGCAGAGAGTAACATGGTGGTTACCGGGGGTTGGGGAGTGTGGGGGTGGGAGAGAGAGTAAGGTACAAACGTAAGCAACTGGTAGCTGAGTCCTGGAGGCCCAACGCACCACACGGTGGTTCTAGGGAACACAGCAGTGTTACAGTCATTAACGGCCAGAAGTGTTAGCTAGTGCTGCCGTGACCATCGCATTGCAACATCAGTGGGTCAGAGCGATATGTGGTGTGGCTTAAATCTGTACAGCGTGCGTGTCAAATAAAAAAGAAAAACTTACTATAACAGTACGGGAATCAAAACAGTGTGGTATTGACACAAACGTAAACATATGTTTATTTGTTTAGTTTATATTTATAATGTATGGAACAGCATGGAGAGTACCAACATAAACCCTTACATTTATAGTCAATTCATGTTCAATGACAGCGCCGTGGTGACTCAATTAATTAGCTCGAACTGGATCACTACATCGAAATTGGTTAACGGCAGATGGCGCTGGGACAATCGACCATCCACATGCATCCAGAAGGGCTTACACACTTCCCGGTCACACACAGAAATGAACTCGAGATGGCTCATAGGCCTGCACGTAAGAGCTAGACTATAAAATGTGTCAAAGCAAACATAGGGGACTCTCTTTCTGACCTTGGATTAAACGAAGATTTCTTAGCTGTGGCTCCAAAAGCATACTACGTAAATGAAGATTGACGACGCGATTTCAAATGTAAAGCTTTTGCTTTTTAACACATTGTGGAGCCAGCACAGTGGAGCAGAGCACAGGGGCTGCCCCTTCAGGCCTGAAAAGTGTCTGGAAATTCCAGCGACAGCGATTCATCTTGTGGTTGGACCATCTTCAGTCAGGAGGGGTCTGATATGGAGAAGGTGGATTCTGAACAGGGGACAGCCAGTGACAGCGGTGAGCTTGGCCCGGAGCATTTGTCTTCAGAGCCACAGGAGTGCAGGGAGAGCAGGGACAGGGCAGCCGAAACGCCATGATGTCAGTGGGAGAAACCACTTGCTCAGCTTTGGAGGAAACAAAGTCAGCACTTGAGGGAGAGGAAGAAGAGTCACCTGAAGACAATGTCTATTTTGGAACTGTCGGTGACAATTTGGATATTGTGACCCTGGAGCCACCTAAGTTAGAAGAAATTGGAAACCAAGGAGAAGCCAAAATTGTTACAGAAGCACAGAGGCCAGAAGACTTTAACTTACACATTCTGTCAGCCAGAAGCTGTGTTTTCATCTCAGCCTAGTGCCCGCAGGTCAAGTCGCTGGGGACGACACCAGTCATCAGCCCAGTCCCGCCGGGAGGCGACCTTGCGCTCAGAGGAAGGCCACTTCCAGTTCAGAATCTGAAGAACGATGACTCGCTGAACAAGAAACTGACCCCCCTAAGGAGCTGTGTGAGTGCCATTTCAGTAGCGGCCTCAGTAAGCGTGTCATATTTGCCCTGGTGATCGTCATCAGCACGGGATTTGGATGTTTCCACGGCACAGTTCAGATTCGGGAGCATCAACAGTTAGTTGCAAAGATACATGAAAATGAATTGAATGCTACGAAGGCTTATCTTTCCCAATGTCACCAGAAACAGGAATCCGTTACAGATTATAAGTCATTGAAGGAAAACCTTGCCAAGTGCTGGACCCTCACTGAAGCAGAGAAGATGTCCTTTGAAATTCAGAAAAAGAAACCTGACACAGAAAGTCAGTATTTAAGAACATCGCCGGAGAAGGAAGCAAAAAAAACCTTGTCTTCACTACAGGAAGAGTTGGAAACTCAGAGAACTGGTTAGGATTTGGGAAGACACAGGGACAAGCACTGAATTAGTTACAGAAAATCAGAAACTTAAGCAGCATTTGAAAGAAGAAAAGCAGAAAGCACACAGCTTCCTTAATCAGAGGGAGACTCCGCTGGCGGAAGCAAATGTGCTAAGGAGCGAGAATGACTAACAACCACGGCGTTAGGGCGGAAGGTCAGCAGCGCAGCTCCAGGCGGTGGGCTGGCAACCCAGGCTCTCCCCACGTCCTGCCCGAGAAGGGGAAGTAGGAATCTGACGGAAAAGATTCCCTGAGCTGGGGCAGAAGTTCACTTTGAACAGCAGCGCTCTGATTTGTGGGAAAGCGTGTCTATGGAGGCAAGGTCAAAGTGGAAAACGAGAAACTGATGGGAAAAAGTAAGGGAACAGAGGAAACCACAGGGCTAAAAATAAGCCAAAAGAAACATTTTGGGGTTCAGTTACAGAAACATCGGATGCCTTGAGGATTCCTACCAAGGAGTTCATGAGGCGTTATAAAGAAAAAAGCAGGCGAAGGAAGCTGTGAAAGAAAATCTGAAAAAATCCTCAGATTCAGTTAAATCCACTTTGAGACATTTCAACAATGCCACCGAGAGTGTCTTTGACAAAAAGGGCCACAAAAGATTCGGTGCTACAAAAGCAGGAGCAGCTAAAAACCAACAGTTTTTAGCAAATATTTATACCCACAGTATAACACAAAACCTGAATAATAGAGGTCTTACCACGCAAAGACAGGGAAGGAAAGGGAAGCCAATTCACTGTGAAGAACTGAGAAATAGTACAAACTCAGAAATCTAGTGTGAACATGGCTGTAGAGAAAAATCAGAAAAGCTTGTCCTGTTGTCTGTGAACGTGCTCGACAGGAGTCCATTAACTTTGTAAATAGGAAAGTGACTAATCCTGGAAGGATAGGTGAGTTTAGACAGTTCATTGAAAGGTACTTAATAGAAAAACTGGATAGTTTTCATCATCGGAAAGAACTTGATCAAATTCATCGGTAATTTTTAAAAAGACTTTATTTATTTGGTTTTAGAGAGAGGGGAAGGGAAGGAGAAAGAGAGGGAGAGAAACGTCAATGTGTGGTTGCCTCTGACACGCCCCCTACTGGGGACTTGGCCTGCAACCCAGGCCTGTGCCCTGACTGGGAATCGAACCGGCAACCCTTTGGTTCACAGGCCAGCACTCAATCCGCTTACCCACACCAGCCAGGACTCATAAATAATTTTTTTCATACGTGGTATCTTTGTACATGATCAGAAGCTCTTCACTGGCGTTGATAATGATGTTAAAGATTGTCTTAGACACGAAGGAGCACCAGGGAGACAATAATGGAGTGCTTGAGAAACCGGATGGATGTGTGTATATATGGGCACTTCCTCAGTCACACCTTCCCACCTCCATGTGGGCGCAGGTTGGTCCACATACCACCATGTTATCACAGTTTTTAACATTTATAGATTGGATAACATTTTATCGTTTGATAAATTTCTTGGGATGTTACTATTTGTAAAGCACTTTTCGTAAAAAAAAAAGTACAATTTGTAAAAGTACTTTATTGCCAGAGAGCTTAGAATAAATTAAATTGAAACATACAGTTTCAAGTTAATAGCTATTACAAATTGAAAATTTCATGTAATCAATTTGACTTGAGCAAATAGTTTAATTTCTTCCTTAGAAATCAGTTAAGGGCTGGTGTGCCTCAGTGGACTGAGTGCTGGACTGCGTAGCAAAGGGTCACCAGTTCAATTCCCCATCAGGGCACAAGCCTGGGTTGCAGGCTAGATCCCTAGTGGGGGGCGCACGAGAGACAACCACACTCTGATGTTTCTCTCCCTCTCTTTCTCCCTCCCTTCCCCTCTCTAAAAATAAATAAATAAAATCTTTAAAAAAATAAACCAGTTAAGGATATAGCAATCCTATATTGTGTCTTTTCATTTTAGTCTATATGAAAAGACATTCAGTCACCTTAAGTGAGATTTTTTTCCTTCAATCTTTTGTTCACTCACCCGTGGGAAGCTAGGTGCACACCATTCACCTTAAACTCTGGCATCAGAAGAGCACCCAGCTAGCAATCCGGATGTCCTCCTTACTTTCATTTGTCTGTTCCACCCACAACTAAACTAGGATATTTGATACACTTATTACAGAATTATTGTTGGTAAAGGTGCAGACATGATCAAAGGGGCCCACTTGGCAAAGCCCCGAGTTTTAACGTGTGTGCTTGGTACATAACTACTAAAATTAACTATCTGTTGCTTATCAGCTTCATACTCCGTAACATGAAACTTGACTGATCTTCAAATGTTAGCTTTATTTTTTGCATTTGTGATGGTTAATCTTTTTGAATGAAAGTAATGTGTCTATAAAATAATGAGACTGATTCTAGTGAATTTAGTCCTGAAATGAATATCTGGTGCTTCTATTGAGCAAAGAGCACTGTGAGGCCGCCCAAGGAAACAGATGAAAAATTCTTGCTGTGAAAGGGCTCACCAGCTTTTGGAGAGCTCGGTAAAATAATGAAATGGAGGCGAAGAGGCCTTGTATATAGTGGCCTCAGTCTGGAGATGTGCGGGAAGGCTTCGTGAAAGAGGTGGCCTTTGAAGTGAACATTTTTAAAGCTGGCTTTTGAAGGAGAAATGAATTTGCGAAGCAGCAAGGCCAGGACATTCCACTCAAAGGGAACTTTGATTTGGAGATCTGAAGACGTGCCACCTCAGGGAGGCAAGGTACGGAGTGCCGAGGTACAAATCGAAGGAAGTATGTTATGGGCAAGGACTTGCCTCACTGCGTTTTGGGTCGCTGGCAGCTGCCTGGAGAGGGATGGATTGGAAAGGGTGATGCCAAGATGGCCTTTAACACAACACGGACCTGAGCTGATTAGGATGAGAGAAAGGGGGAAAACAGGTTGGAATAACACATAGTAAGTAAAACTAGGGGTATTTCTTGAGAAGGGGAAGTAGGAAGTAACCGTAATTTCCAGATTTCTGGGCTGGGTCACGAGTTGGATAGTGAGATCACCAAGAAAAGGAAAACAAGAAGGTTGGGGTTAGGGGGATTGGAAGTAAGAGTTGTGCTCGGAGGCACCTACTGATGTCCAGATGGAGAGGGTTAGCTGGCCCTCAGTTGTGGTGTGACTGTCGCTCACCCAGACTGTGTGTGTGTGTGTGCGGGGGAGGTTAGGCTGGAGGTCTCGGTCAGGCTCCCTGGGAACGAGAGTGACAGGACCAGAGAGGCATCGTGGACATCCAAAGATGACCTCAAGCAAGGGAAATATATGTAACTGTGTCAAACACAACAAAAAGGACTGGATTTCTTGGCAGGGGAATTGGGTGGCCGTGGATGGCATTATGGACCGTTTGTGTGACATTGTTTCGGGAGCCTGATTAGAGAGAGAGGAAAGCAGTTAACGCAGACGTTGTTTGTGAGCTGTGGCTGTAGGAGAGGGAAAGAGGGTTTGTTTTGTTTGCAGGGGACGTGTGTGCATTTCTGCGGAGGGAGGAAGCCAACACAGAGGGGCTGAGTTTTTTACAGGAAAGGAAGAAAAATAAGGGAAACATATCTCATTATTTTATTGTCACATTTCTGGGTTTTTTTCTACAGGATAACGCTGAGTGTTTCTGGCATGGTTATACTATGATTACACTTCAGATTAATTTAACATCCTTGTTCAATGTTCAGATAATAGATTAATGGAGAAAAATAAACAAACAAATAAAAGACATCATCAAAACAATGGAAAGTCAAATTAGAGACTTGAAAATATTTACCAATCCTGTGTTGGATAAAGGACTAACAGATAAAATATATAATTAGCTTAGGAAATAGGGGGGGAGGAGATGAGAAATGAGAGAATGAACAGAAAACAAGATACTAAATGTCAGGCTGAAGCCATAATATATCAATAATTACATTTATGCAAATATTTGAACATTATTAGCCTTACATCATTGCATTAGGTAAATACAAGTTAAAACCATCATGAGGTATCACTACATGTCCATTAGAATGGTTAAAATAAAAAATATTGGCAAGACTAAGTGCTGGTGAGGAGACAGCAGCTGGAATTCTCATATGTTACAGGTGGAAATACAAAATGATGCAGCCAGTTTGGAAAGCAATTTGACAATTTCTCTATAAAGTTAAACATACACTTATGATACGACCCAGCAATCCTACTTCTAGGTATTTACTCCCAAGAAATGTTCACCCAAATACCTGTACACAAATGTTTATAGCAGCTCTGCTCATAATTGTCAAATACTGGAAGCCACTAACACGTCCAACAAGCGAATGGATAAACACAGTCATACCTCCATGCAATGAAATTCTACTCAGCAAAATTAATTAGTTAATTAAAATAAATAAGGAAGGAAGGAGAAAAAATAAATCAATACACAATTTAGATAAATTTCTGAGTCATTATGCTGGGTGGAAGAAGCTGGGCTCCGAAAATTACACACTGCCTGTCTCCATTAATGTGACATTCTCAAAAAGACAAACCCATGTCGATGGAGATCTGACCAGCAGTTCCCTGGAGTTCAGGGTGGAAAGAGGTGGGACTACAAAGGGATAGATAGCACCAGGAAGAGGGAGAGAGAGAGGGAAGTGCTCTGGGTCAGGATACCACAGTCCTAAGTTCCATTGGGTGCCCTCCCACCCCACTTACTTCCTAGGGCCACGGGAGGGCTGCATTTCGGTTTATAGACGAGACCGTGAGACAGAAGAGCTCCCTGATGCCAGAGCTGGGACTCCTGATCCCTAGCCTAGCGCTCTGACAGCAAGGGCAGATTTTTGGGACCAAGGCCAGAGGAGAATCAGGGAAATGGTCACTTGCGGGCTGGAAGTTGGAGAGCAGGGGACGGAGTTGAGTGGGAGGCTGTTTTAGGAGCCATACAGCGTGCCGCAGGCACTCCAAGTCACGGTGAGGGGGCAGGAGGAGTGAGCGAGGCACCTTGTCACCCTCCTTCATTCCTCCACCCGCTCCTTCTGCCACCAGGCATTTGCGGCCTGCCAGCACTGTGCTGGGGTCTGAGGGACCAGCAGACGGGCACCTTTCCCCACAGAGCTGACACTAGGCCTGAGAGGTAAGGGGATAAAAAGCGATGTTTCGGCACAACTCTGATTCTGTCAGTGCCCGTGCGCCAGTCACCCTTATCCCCTGGTTTGTTCTTGCTGCTCACTGGCCAGTGTTTAGGGTGGGGAGCAAGAAACTGTGAGGCATGGAGTGGTCCAGAGAAGGACTTGAGACCAAGGATGGTTAATCTTTTTTTATCCTCACCCAAGGACATGCCTATTGGCTTCACAGAGGGGCAGAGAGGGAGAGAGAAACAGGGAGAGAAACCTCGATGTGAGAGAGAAACATCAACCCATTGACTCCGCACAGGCAGACCAGCAACCTAGATATGTGCCCTGACCGGGATCGAACCCGGAACGTTTCAGTTCACGGGACAGCGCTCCAATCAACCAAGCCCCCGGGCCAGTCCAAGGATGGTTAACCTCCTGATGCTTGGCCTTCCAAGCTCAGCGTCCTGCCTGACCTCTCTCCTTGACTGGACTCAGGCCACTGCCGAGAGGCACCTCAGTCAACAGCCCTTCCCCTACAGCATTTAATGGCTCCTGTGCAGAATGCAGAACTTGGTCTAAGGATTTGACTCCCCGGACACTTGAGGGATGGGCTGTTATGGAGGGTGATGCTGGGAAGGCTAGTGATTTGTCTCTGAAGCGAGGACAGTAGGTTCTAGAATTAACACCTGCCAGCCACTAGAGGGCGGTGTGGGGGTATGTCCACACCCCAGGAAACTGCTTCAGCCAGAGGATGGTAAACAGAGCTTGGCTTCCTTCAGCCTAGGCTTCTGTGGCAAACAGCCTTCGTTCGTTTTTCTGATGTGTCTTAAGCACCTTGAACACTTAGAGCCACTGTGTGTGCAGGGGCTTTCCATGGCAGCCTTGCAGCCTGTCACGAATCCTGCTTCAGTCGGATTCTTGGGGGAAATATCTGAACCAGCCAGTAGAGGGAGGTAGGGAGCTGAGTTCACGAAAGGGCTGCAGAAATTGCTCTGTGTTAGAAATGAACTGTATGTAATTGGGTGAGGAGGGAGGAAGGGCTGGCAAGATGGCAAAAGATTAGCGACAAGGGGAGTGAAAGCTGGGGTGGAGAACTGGAAAGCCCACCACGGTGGGGTGGGCACAGGACTCCAAAGAACAGGAGGAGCCCTAGTGCTCAGTTTGAGACTGCTTCTGCCCCATGTGGGTGGCTGGTCAGCTTCGCTGTGAGGTCAGCACTTGGTGGAAAGGGCTGCATTTTGTCGAGTGCAGAACAGGAGCAGCACTCTTGTGGAACGTTCTGGCTGAACCAACGCCACACAGAGCAGGAGCAAGGACCCAGTGGGGGTCCTGCGAACACCAGCCCCTGGGATCTTACAGACACCTTGGCAAAGGCTTTGGACTTACACTTGGGCAAATGGGAGTTTGGGTCTTCTCACCCAGGTCTCAGGCGCCTGGGCCAGGGGGGGCGGGGCGGTGTCCCAGTGTACATCTGAGTTACAGGAGAGGGCTCCAGGGCCATGAGGCAGCAGGGGGAGGGGGAACCCCAGGTCCAGGGAGCCCCACCACCTTAGAGAGAATGGAACTCAAAGCAGGGGAACGCTTTTCCTAATGTGAATGTGTTTCTGCTAGTCATCAACCCCAGGTTCATTCCCCCTTCAGGACTTTCACTCTTACTAATTCCTCCTGCTTAGCTCTCTCTTCCCCCGCACTTTCGCGTAGCTGGCTCCTTCTCATCATTTAGCTCTGAAACGTCACCTTCTCAGGGAGGAATTCCCTGACATCTCAGGAGGCCCTTGCTTCCCAGCACCGACCTCCCTTGTCTCACTCTGTCACCTCAGTCCCCATCCGTACCACTATCAGAAATGGCCTTTGCTTATCTAATGACTCTCCCTTCGCTATGATGTAACCAGCTTGAGGTCAAGACCTTGCCTGTCACCTTCACAGCTAATCCTTAGTGCTGGCACATAGAGGTGCTCCATAAATTTTTTTTAAAGAATAAATGTTCAGTCAACTCTATTCAGTAGGTTTCATCATCACTTCCAGTTTATGAAAAGGGAAACGGAGGCCTAGAAAGGCCAATCGACTTGCCCAAAGTGTGGGTGCTAGAGGCTGAACTGGACCACAGGCTGCCTGACTTTTGGGCTCACACCTTGACATTGGGTTATTCTATTCCTACCTTTGTCTGTCTTTCCTGGGTGGCACTTAGCACAGTTGATCACCGTTTTGTTTGTTTGTTGTCTGGGTGTGACACTGCCAGCACAGGGCTGTGTCCTGCTCCCTGACAGGTCGCCAGTGCTTAGAGCAGCGCCCAGCACACGGCAGGTGCTTAGTGAGCGTTTGCTGGGTGAATGGTGGACAACTGAGTGAACATACAAGGGAGGGCCGAAGGTGGAGGCATCGGAGCACGCCAGCAGGGGCAGACTTTCCCAGGCCCCAGCTGGAGTCCAGTGCCCGGGGCCCAGCAGTCCCTGGGCAGAGGGACCGGCTGAGACATTGCCTCTTGCTGTTGTGGAAGGCATCTTTTGGGGCAGATGATGGCAGCCTTGCTTGCTGTCACAGCGAGAGTCACCTGTTCCATGAAGCTTCGAACTTAGGGTCATTCCCCGACGAAGGGCCTGGGTTTGGCCTTTGCTCTAACCGCAGCTGGGGCGATGCGATGCCCAGGGTTCTGTGTGCATCTGAGGGAACGGCTTCACTTCCACTCATTACATTATGTCAGCATTTTTTCAGCTTCTGAGAAACAGGAAAAACCATGATGTGTGCTGGGGTTTGAAAGAACGATAAGAGAAGACATGGTCACATTTCTTTGGTTTGGGCCCAGAGGGCTGGGTTCCGGTCCGCTCTAACTCGTCACCTTCCCCCTCAAGCCAGAATTCTAGAGGGCGAGGACTGTGTGGAAAATATGCTTTAGGGGGAAAAAACAGCAAGGGGATAAGAGTTCTTTTTTTTTTTTTAATAAATATTTTATTTATTCACTTTTAGAGAGAGGGGGAGAGAAGGAGAAAGAGGAGAGATATCAAGGAGTAGTTGCCTTGCTCGTGCGCCCCCTACCGTGGACCTGGCCTGCAACCCAGGCATGTGCCCTGACTGGGAATCGAACCGTCAACCCTTGGGTTCACAGGCTGGCACGCAATCCACTGAGCCACACCAGCCAAGGCAGAGTTCTTTAAATTATTATTATGAAACATACAGAAACAAAAGAAAATATGACCTATGTGTACAGTTTAAAGCATAACAAAATAAAAATCCACGTGTCCGCCACCCTGCCCCCCCGAGGTGTGTGTTTCATGGCGCCCCGCTCCCTCCCCACCAGAGGTAGCCACCCTCTTGATTATTGTGGCTAACCATTTCTTTGTGATTCTTTAAGTTCTATCACATATGTGAACATCCTCAAACTCTATATGATTTTATTTTGCCTATTTTTGACCATTTTATTAATGGACTCATGTTGGATGTGTTTAAGACTCACTTTTGCTGCTCAACAAAATCTGCTCGGACTCACGCATGCTGATCCTGTGCATTCATTTCCTCTACTGCATCAACCTCACTAGAGTCCAGTGAATGAATAAGCCACAATTTATGTATCTATTTCATACTGATACACAGGTAGGGTTTTTTTTTCAGTTTTAGCTATTAAAATACTAATTTTTGAAAACAGAACATGAAGCCGAGGACGGGAGCATCGTCCCATGCAGTTAAAGGCTGAGCGTTTGATTCCTGGTCAGGGCACATCCTGGGTTTGGGTTTGAGCCCCGGCTGTGGATTGCATGTAGAAGCAACCCATTGACCTCTCTCTCTCTTTCTCTCTCTCTCTCTCCCCCCCACCTTCCTCTCCCTCTAAAAATCAATAAAAATTTCTTCGGGCAAAGTTGAAAAGAAAAAGGATGTGGGCTCATTAGTGTGGAAATGCGCCATAGTAATGTAAGATGTGCTATCGGGGGGAAAATGGGAATGGAGTTCATGGGGACTTTCTGTGCTTTCTGCTTTCTGCACGTTTTTTCTGTCAGTTGACGATCATTTTAAAATAAAAATGTTATTTTTTAATATCTTTCCACCATAATTTACATCCAATATTATGAAAAGGTTATTTTTCAAAAACAATGCTGTGAGGAACATACTTGCCTCTATCTCTGCCGCACATGAGCAAGAGTCTCTTTAAAATACACTCCAGGCTGAGACTCTGGGTCACTGAGTGCACGCATCTGCAGGGCCACTAGGCACCGCCTGCCGGAAGTGCCATTTACTGTCCCGTGTGTGAGAATTTCTTTTACTTCACAGCCTGGGCAAGACTTGTAATATCTGCCTTTTTAATTTTTGCCTATCTGGTGGGTATGAAATGTTATCTCACTGCGGTTCAGTTTTGCATTTCCCTGACTACTAACAAGGCTGAACATCTCTACATGTTTATTGGCCATCTGTGTTTCCTGTTCTAAGAAATGCTGATTCATGCCATTTACCTTTTTAAAAACTTTTCTAGTGGGTTGTTTATCTTTTTCCTATTGATGAAGAGGATTTTGTTACACATTCTGGAAACTACTCCTTTGCCATTTAAAGTGATATATATTTGCCCTATTTGGGCCTTTTCATTCTTCTTAGAGTAAATTGGATGAATGTTAAATTGCCCCAGTGATCTGTGCTTTGGGGGGTTTATTTATGAGATCCTTCCTTTTGGCTGGAGAGCTGCTGTTTGCACCTTCAGACGTGCTCCAGCCCTTCTCTAGCCTTCCCTGGGCCCCGGGATGGGGCGGGGGAGGCAGACCTGTCTGGGCTACACTCAGAACTTCCCTGGTCAGGGCTCCCCCCTCCCCCACCCCTGGGTTTGGGTTTGGCCTTGGCCATGAGGAGCACTGACAGGCAGCCAAAGGTCAGTAAAGTGGGGCCGTTTGTCCTCTCGGCTCTCTCCTTGTGAAGCTGCTGCAGGCTGGCTGTGTCCCTTGACCAAAGGTCCCCACTCCTGCCCTTGGGCCCTCTCTGCACAGCCCTCTGAGCCTTTAGAATTTAGCAGCTGTTCCCTGCCCTGTTACAGGTCCTATTAACCCCAGGGGACTGCACTTGCCTTTGGGGTTTCTCTGTATCCTGGTCTTACTTTTATAATGGTCCCTTTATCGGATAAGCTCTCCAAAAGTTACCCAATATGTGTGTACCAGCTATTTCCTGCTGGATATGCTCACTCCAAGGTCATATTTTCTTTCTTCTTTTAATTAGCTTTTAATTAGTCTATCTCTACCCCCGGACCCTCAACCTTAGCACTAGTGCCATTTTAAATGGGATAATTCTTTGTTGTAGGGGCTATCCTGTGTATTGTTTAGTAGCATCCCCGAGCTCCACCCGCTGATGACAAGAGCATCCCCTCCTTCTGCTTTAGCTGTGGCGACCAAAAATTGGCAAACATTCCCCTGGGCAGGGGAGGCATCCTCTGCTGAGGACCCCTGCTCTCGCCCATGCCAACCCCACCCTGACCTAATTACTGAAGCCTGACACTCAGTGGGTGCCTCCTCCCAATCCGACCTTCTTTAGGGTTGTCCTGGCTGTGCGTGGACCCTCGTTCTTCCGTGTGCATTTAGTAAGCCCCCTGATCGCCGGGGTGTTGATAGGCGCTACACTGAATTTGTAGATCAGTTTCCAAGCTACAGTGTTGGGGTTCCTGTCCATGCACATAGCACAGCAGGTCTCTGCATTTGTTAAGGTCCTTTGTAATGTCTTTCAATAAAGTTTTAAATTCCTTCCCATTCTTTCGTACATTTACTCTTTGGCACTTCATTTTTTGTAAGTATTATAAATATCTAAAATCACATTGCTATTTATTGGTGATACATGTCATTGATTTTGTATCTGATCCAGCAATTTGTTAAATACTGTTTCTTTTTCATTATCTGACTGGCTCTACATTCTTTTGGGCTTTATTTTTGTCATATTGTATCATCTGCATATGTCCCCATTATACATGCTGTATGCACATATGAATTTTGTTTCTTCCAATACAATCCTCATACTAAGTAGTTCTGCTTGTATCTTATTGTGAGGCCAGGACCTCAAGTCACAGTTTTTAGTAGAAATGGAGTTAATAGTATCCAGGGCCACCACTCTCCCATATCAAGCCTTTGTGCAAATAGGAAAACAGAAGCCTCTTCCTCAAGACACTTGACTTCCATCTGGTGGGAAATTGTCACAACACAGGCTGAAATTCACGATGTCTGTGATGTACATGGTGTTCCGTGAGCCCGTGCAGGGCGCACGCAGCCGTCCTGCAGGGATTCTGTGTTGCCCTGCTTTGAAAGGGATACTTAACACATCACACCACTGAGGGACAGTATTTGCTGTAACATCAGATTAAAGTTCCCTTCTGTTTCAACCTTGCTAGAAGTAGTTTTAATAAATGGATATTAAGTTTCTTTTCTTTGAGATTTTATTTATTTTTTTATTTTTAGAGAGAGAGGAAGGGAGGGAGAGAGGGAGAGAAACATCAATGTGTGGTTGCCTCTCACACGCCCCCTACTGGGGACCTGGCCCACAACCCAGGCATGTGCCCTGACTAGGAATTGAACCAGCAACCCTTTGGTTCATAAGCCGGCACTCAATCCACTGAGCCACACCAGCCAGGGTGGATGTTAAGTTTCAATAATGCTTTTTTGTGCATTGGTATGTGATTTATTTCCTTCATCGGTTAATGTGGTAAATTACATTGAGAAACATTCAGCCCTCACCAGGTAGCTCAGTTGGTGAGAGCATCATCCTGGTACACCAAGGCTGTGGGTTCTGTCTCCTGTCTAGGCACATGCAAGGAGCAACTAGTGGATGCATGGACGGGGGGAGTAACGAAATCGAAGTTTCTCTCTCTTCCTCTCCTTCCTCATCTCTCTCCCAAACCAATCAAGCAGTAAGCGAGTTTCCTAATGTTGAACCCCAAGTTCCTGGAATGAACTGACCTTCATCACCGTGTACTAACCGTTTACACGTGCTGGTGTGGGACTCACAGGGCTTTGTTCACATTTTTGCGTCTGTGTTTGTGGTTGCATACAAGGTCGTCATTTTCTGATGCCGTCTCCCTCTGACTTCACTACAATGTATTTTAGCTTCGCAGAAACAGCTGGGGCTCACTCCACTTTGTCTGTTTTCTGGAGGACTTTATGTTTGGCATTACTGTGACTTGAAAGTTTGGGAGGACTCACCTATGCAACTGGCCTTTGTATATTTTTTGTGGGAGGATTTTTTTAAACAATTAATTCCATTTTTAATGGTTCTAAACCCTTCAGATTGTCTATCTTCTTGCATCGGTTTTAGTGATTTTCATTTGCCCTGGTCACAAATTTCCATGGCTTCTCAGATTCCTCCACTGCCACCCGCACCAAGTTGTCCCTTCACTGCTGGTCGTGGATGAAATGCTGCGTCCTGTGGAATGGAGCCTGGCCCCTTCCGAGGCTGCCAAGGGCCAGGTGATGCAGTTTGGACGGTCAGGGAGGAAAGCTCCTGTGGAGAAAACCTTGACTAATGAGAGGGAAAAGGGAGGCTGGTGTATAAATTTCCCTCTCCTTTGCCCTTTCTCTGCTGTTGTAAGGCATACTTTTTCCTTTCTACGTTTCTGGAGAAATTCCATGTAATGAATCAGCATACCTGCTGAGGGACTTCATGACTCACTATAGTGCTGTGGCTGGCGCAGTAATGTGTCACTTCACCTCGATGTGTCACGTCACTTGCTGCACACCTTTCTCGTCTCACCTCCCTTTTTCCCTTAACCTCACCATCCTAGGCTTGTAACTCCCAGATAAATTGCCAGCACTTTAATCCTTGCCACAGGCTCTGCTTCCTGAGGACACCTGAGCTATGGCATTTGGTGTCCCATGTAACATACCTTGGAATGAAATTTTATAGTTGGATTGCTCACCTCTCTAAAATAACAAAAACCTGTTTTGAGGATAAGTAGGTTGGCAATAACTTCTGGCATTTGGTGGCTTTTCCATTTCTTAAGCTTTTAGCTCTGGTGACTTTGGATGAAGAGGAAGACAATGGAAGATAGAGTGGCTGCGATATGTGACAATCATGTAGATTGCACGGATCGCAGGGTGCGGTGACTCTTTTGACAGTACTGGACAGCTTATTGAAGACGATGAGAGGCTCAGGGCAGCCTAATTCCAAGTTCAGGTTTGCTCTGGACACTGGAAGACTTCCGTGGCAACACTAAAGGAGGCCCCTCCTTATCTCCTGCAGCCACGGGACAGTCTGAGCTGAAAACTAGAGCTTCAGAGAAGAGCTATGCACCTTTGACACTCTTCTGTGTCACTGTCGGGAAAGGGTGGGGCCACAAGGCCTTGGCTAGGGTAATTTGAGTGTCAAAACGTGAGAAGAGGGTATGGGGGGACAAATGGTGATAGAAGGAGACTGGACTTGGGGTGGTGAACACACAATACAATGTACAGATGATGTGTTATAGAATTGTACCCCTGAAACCTGTATAATTTTATTAACCAATGTCACTCTGACAAATTCAATAAAAAAGTAAAAGAAAAAACCCCAGAGCAGCAAGAATCTAGTAGCAGTCAGGGTGCCTTATCTTCGACTCTCAGAGGTCTACAGTGGTTGTTGAGACGTTAAAGTGTTCCTAGAGGCAGGAGAGGTGAATAATCAATCAACCCGCTGCTCAAGGGACATGTAGTTAGATAGAATCAAGAGCTTGTGGGTAGAGGCCTGATATCAGCCACCACAGTGGAAAACCAGGCCCTTCCCCCACTTCCCATGTCTAAGGCAGGTCCTAAATCCAGTCTCCATTCGTTCAACGGGAGGACCCTACAGTCCCGCTGCATGTACATGCAATAAACCTTCTGCAGTTCGTTACTAAAGAGACCAAGTCATCATCAGAATAACCACATACCAGTAAAGGAAATGCCCAGACTTTCCCAAACTGATGCACACGAGGTCTGGGCTGACACCAGCACTGAGCAAACCTGAATGCCTCTGTGATGTTCTGGCCAGAATGGAGCTTACACAGGAAAAATAATAAATGGAGCTGTGGCATAAATCTTTTTTTACAGCCCGTGACTATTTTTCTCGGTCTTTATACCTAGGATAAATACTCCCAGCACCTGGGAGGACTTTCACAGGGGCTCTCGGATCTATGAAGTAAGGGTCAAGTGGAAGGCCTTGAAGTCATCCCAGTCCTGATCAAGAAGGCAAATCACAGGCGATGTACAACACAGTACCCTATTGCTGGATGACTGTCACCACGAAAAACTTGAACAGGCAGGAGTGCATGATCCCCGTCTCTCACTCCCATTCAACTTGCCCTTCCGGCCTCTGCAAAATCCAGGACAGTTCAAGTCGGGCTGTGGCCCGGCCAGCTTATACAGACGAGCCCTCTAGCTCAGAACAAGTGGGAAAGCTTGTCAAATAGTTTTTAAAACATGCTTGACATAATCAGAGAGCTACTTTGGCAGTGAAAACCTAAGAGACCAAGTTCTTGGGAGGAAGGCGTAGAAGCGAGTCTGGCGGTCGGCTTAGCTGTTTGCCTTGGAGCGTGTACAGATGGGAGGGCTGCGGCCAGGAGCTTGCGAAGCTGCGAGAAGAGCTGTGGCTGAGAGACTGGATAAAGCAGAGTTTGGGGCGATCTCATGGGAAGAGAGGAATAAAAATGGGAGCTCAGGGCCCCCAACTAGGAGGGGCTTTCCATGGGGGCCCCTGAAGAGTTAGACTCTAAGAGTAAGAACCAACTTCAAATAGACCAGCCTTTTAAAACCAAACCCAGACCTGCCTGGCGTGGCTCCGTGGACTGAGTGCCAGCCTGCAGACCAGAGGGTCGCCGGCTCAATTCCCAGTCAGGGCACACGCCTGGGTTGCAGGCCGGGTCTCCAGTGGGGGGGCTTGCAACAAGCAACCACATCTCTCCCTCTCTTTCTCCCTCCCTTCCCCTCTCTTAAAAAAAAAAAAACCAAACCCAGTTTTCCATCAGCTGATTCTCAGACTAAATTAAGATGACCAGTTCTTACGCTAATTGCGTTCTAGAAGAAAAGTAAATCATTTCTGTAGGAAGATAACATCATCCTGTACAAAACAGTAACTGTATAATTCCTTCTTGCATTCCTTCTGAGATGATTCATCTCCTTCCTGAGTACAATCTAGCAAGGTCCTTTTAGTAAGAGTTTATTGCTAGTAAGCTCTGTTTTGCTCATCTTAAAATGTTTTCAGCTGACTTAAAAAATGGGCACAAGATATAGACACCTCCCCAAAGAAGATGCACATATGCAAACAGGCATATGAAAAGCTGCTCCACATCACATGTCATTATGGAACTTCAAGTTAAAACCATGAGGTACCACTCACTACACACCTATTAGCACGGCCGAATCCAAAACACCAACGACACCAAATGCTGGTGAGTGTGTGGAACGAGAGGACCCGCCTTCACACTGGTGGGACTGCAAAATGGGACGGCCACTGTGGAAGACACTCTGACAGTTTTTTATAAAGATAGGCATGCTCTCACCATACGACCCAATAATCAGGCTTTTTGCTATTTACACAAACAAGTCGATAACTTATATCCACACACACAAACCTGCAAAGAATGTTTATAGCACCTTTATTCACAATTGCCACACAAGGAAATGACCATGATGGCCTCCAGCAGGTGGTGAACAAGCACAGTGAGATCTGTCCCCAACGGAATATTCTTCAGGGCGAAAAAGACATGAGCTGTCAAGCCTTGGCAATAGAGGAATCCTGCCTGCATGTCACTGGGTGAATATTATGAAGAAGCCAGTCTGAGAAGAGTAGTTACTGTATGAGTCCCCTGATATGACATTTGGAAAAGGCAAAACTATAGAGGCAGTAAAAATATTGGTGGTTTCCAGGGGCTGGAGGGGAGGCGGGATGAAAGGATGGAGCACAGATCCTGTTTGAGGCAGTGGAACCGTCCTGGCTGATATTATAGTGGCGAGTACATGTCGCAAAACCCATAGAATGTGCAACAGCAGGAGTGAACCCTAATGTGACAGTGACATTAATGGGTGGCAATGACATGTCAGGGCAGGTTCGCAGACTGTAACACACGTATGGCTCTGGAGCAGGTGTTGATAGTGGGAAAGGCTGTGCCCGCGTGAGATCAGAGGGTATCTGGAAACTCTGGACGTTCTGCTCAGTTTGGCTGTGAACCCGAAAGTGCTCTGAAAAATAAAGTCTGTTTTTTAAAAATTACTTCCAGGTCATCCTCATTGTTGAAAGAAATGTTTGCTGTCCGCAGAACCCTAGGCTAACCCGTTTCTCCCCTGAACGTTTTGAAAATGGCACTCTGCTGTCACTAGTCGTCCGTCTTGCTGCTGAGACCTCAGCTCTCGCTCTTGTTGGATTTCCTTTGCGGGCCATGGAGCTCTTCTTTCCAGCTGCCCTTCGAACCCTTTATTCTGCGGCCCACAGAGCAGTGAAGCTGCTGGCTCCAGGGCTGGGCACACGCCGTGTGGCGTGGGGCCCCCCTGCTTGGCCTCTGAGGTCCTGCGGAGGCCACTCTGTGCGAATGTCCACGCTGCACTGTGTCAGAAAAGCCCTGGATCTCCTGAGTTGGTTTTCCGCAGGTGTGTCAGCAGGTCGTTTTCGGATGTACCGCCTCCTGCTGCTGTTCACCGCGTGTTCCTAAAACAGAGGGGGAGAAGGAGAAATGTGGTCTGTCTGCTCCTCACGGAGGTGGACGCCTGTACCATCCCAGACGCCAGAGGAAAACCTTTCCTTTCAGCGTCTGTCATGGATGGAATTGTATTCTCCCAAAATCCATAGGTTGAAGCCCTAGCCCTCAGTACCTCAGAAGGTGACTGTGTTTGGGATTAGGGCTTTTAAAGGGGTGAGTTATCACGTGGCCCCTAGGGCGGGCCCTAATCTCATCTGACTGGTGTCCTTTATAAGAAGGGAAGATTAATCCATATAGAGAGATTCCAGGGTCACGCACATGCAGAGGGCAGACCACGTGAGGACGCCACCAGGCAGCCATCTGCAAGCCAAGGAGACAGGCATCAGAGGAAACCAGCCCTGCGCACACCTTGATCCTGGAATCTCCGCCTCCAGGACCGCGGGAAGGTTCATTTCTGTTGTTAACGTCCCCCAATCTGCGGTACTTTGGGCATGGCAGCTTAGCAAGTGAATGCTGCATGAACTGAACTTCAACCCTTCTGTCACCAGCTAGTTGGTCAGTGGAGCAGGACTGGACTGGGCTGGGGACAATTTGCTCTTGAGGGCCCTGCAGGAAGTTTTGTGGTCATGCCATGGTGGGAGGGGCGGGGCCTTCCCCGTGTGGGAGTGGCCGAGTCCAATGGCTGCCTCTCGGCGTTTGCTCAGATTTCAGAGGCTCCTGGGCCGTTTCCTCCTGGCGCATGTCTGCCCGGGGCTGGGCAATCTCGTCTAGGAGCAAGTCTTGCATTGTGTTGAGAGGAAGGAAGGGAGTGGGGCCATTTCCAGGCCCCGCGCATTGATTTCTCTGCTCAGAGGTAGCTAGTCACGTACAAGTTTTCTGGCTTCTGTGTGTGACTCTGGGCAAAACTGTGGGCAGGAAGATTGCCTAACAAGCACCTGCCCGGGTTGCCCGCGTCCCCATGGTGTACTATCTGGTTGCTGGTTTAGTAGGACTGACATTTCGTCCAGAGATATGAAAATGGTCCAGTGTGTTGGGAACCAGTTGTCAGCATCGTGGCCACAGCCCTGGGTATTGCACATCGAAGGGTTAGTTAGGAAGTTGGCTCTCACTGGCTTGTTTCACAAAGGCTCGGGGTCTGTGCTTACCGACAGCAAGCTTTCTCGGCTCCTGGGACCCACCACAGCACTGGCTACAGAGCTGAGTAAAGCATGGGGACAGTGACCATGGGGGAAATGAATGATTTCCTGTCTCTGCAGGTTTAGTTACATGAACTTGGATTAACTTTCTCTTCTTTAAAACTTTTTTTTTCATTTTTCAATTACAGTTGACACATAATATTATATTAGTTTCAAGTGTCACCTCCTCTCCTTACTCACTGAGTCAGGTGGATAGTTTGGGAGAAAACAGACCTCAGGATCTGGTGAATTCTATACACAAGTAGTCTCTATGTTCATCTACCCCTGCTCCCCCTTATCTCCTGTAGTCACTTACGTGCCATTTAATGTGCTGGAGACCCCACAATCAGCTGGCTTGGATGTGCTGGTCAGCCATTTTACCTATTTCACTGATTTCTTAAGGCTAAGAGAATAAGTTTCCTTTAGAAATTACAGGAGGTTTCACTTCCAGCCAAGATGGAGGCATAGGTAGACACACTGTGCCTCCTCGCACAACCAAAAGAAGAACAACAAATTTAAAAACAAAAAACAACCAGAACTGACAGAAAATCGAACTGTGTGGAAGTCCGACAACCAAGGAGTTAAAGAAGGAACATTCATCCAGACCGGTACGGGGGGGTGGGTGGAGATGGGCAGCCAGGTGGAGAGGACTCTCGGCAAGGCGGCAGCTGGCAGACTGGGCAGTCCTGTATTCGATGCAGATAAACTGAGAGGAACAACTGGGGAGCGAGACAGACCTCAAAATCCAGGGTTCCAGCGCAGGGAAATAAAGCCTCAAACCTCTGATTGAAAACTCCTGTAGGGTTAGAGGTGGCAGCGGGAGAAACTCCCAGCCTCACAGGAGAGTCTGTTGGAGAGACCCACAGGGTCCTAGAACATACACAAGCCCACCCACCCGGGAATCAGCACCAAAAGGGCCCAATTTGATTATGGGTAGTGGGGAAGTGACTGAAAACCGGCAGAGAGCAGAGCAAGCGGCACTGTTTCCTCTCAAACCCCTGCCCCACAAACAGCTTCACAACACAGCCATGTGGGTGGCCCCACCCTGGTGAACACCTAAGGCTCTGCCCCTTTCTATATAACAGGCACGCCAAGACAAAAAAATAAAATAAAATGGCCCAAATAAAAGAACAGATCAAAGCTCCAGAAAAAATACAACTAAGTGACGAGAGATAGCCAATCTATCAGATGTACAGTTCAAAACACTGGTAATCAGGATGCTCACAGAATTGGTTGAATATGGTCGCAAATTAGATGAACAAATGAAGGCTATGCTAAGTGAAATGAAGGAAAATGTACAGGGAACCAACAGTGATGTGAAGGAAACCAGGACTCAAATCAACGGTGTGGACCAGAAGGAAGAAATAAACATTCAGCCAGAACACAATGGAGAAACAAGAATTCGAAAAAACGAGGAGAGGCTTGGGAACCTCCAGGATGTCTTGAAACGTTCCAATATCCGAATCATAGGGGTGCCAGAAGAAGAAGAGGAAGAGAAAGAAATGGAAAAGTTATTTGAACAAATAATGAAGGAGAACTTCCCTAATTTGGCAAAGGAAATAGACTTCCAGGGGGTCCAGGAAGCTCAGAGAGTCCCAAAGAAGTTGGACCCAAGGAGGAACACACCAAGGCACATCATAATCACATTATCCAAGATTAAAGATAAGGAGAGAATCTTAAAAGCAGCAAGAGAAAAGGAGACAGTTACCTACAAAAGAGTACCCATAAGACTGTCAGCTGATTTCTCAAAAGAAACCTTGCAGGCAAGAAGGGACTGGAAAGAAGTATTTCAAGTTATGAAAAGCGAAGACCTACATCCAAGATTACTCTATCCAGCCAAGCTATCATTTAGAATGGGAAGGGTAAATAAAATGCTTCCCAGATAAGGTCAAGTTAAAGGAGTTCATCATCACCAAGCCCTTATTATATGACATGTCAAAGGGACTTATCTAAGAAAAAGAAGATAAAAAATATGAACAGTAAAATGACAACAAACCCACAGTTATTAACAACTGAACCTAAAACAAAAACAAACTAAGCAAACAACTAGAACAGGAACAGAATCACAGGAATGGAGATCACATGGAGGGTTATCATCAGGGGAGTGGGTGGGCAGAGAGGGGGAAAAGGTACA
>VMDR010003291.1:0-74389 GCA_007922815.1 Macrotus californicus
TTTTTTTTTTTTTTTTGTCTTGGCGCGCCTGTTACAGAGTAAGGGGCAGAGCCTTAGGTGTTCACCAGGGCGGGGCAACCCACGCTGCTGCGTAGTGACGCTGTTTGTGGGGGAGGGGTCCGAGAGGGAACAATGCCGCTAGCTCTGCTCTCTGACGGTTTTCAGAGACTTTCCCTGCTACCCACAGTCAAATTGGGCCCTTCTGGTGCTGATTCCCAGGTGGGAGGGCTTGTGTACGCTCTAGGACCCTGTAGGTCTGTCCAACGAGCTCTCCTGTGAGGCTGGGAGTTTCTCCCACTGCCACCGCCTGAACCCCCACAGAAGTTTTCAATCAGAGGCCCTGAGGCTTTATTTCCCGGCGATGGAACTCTGGGTTTTGTGGTCTGTCTTGCTCCTCAGTTGTTCCTCCCAATTTATCTGCATGTGGGTGTGAGACAGCTGGGTCTGCAAGCAGCCACCACGCCGGGTCTGCCATCCGCTGCCTTGCCCGCCCCGGTCCGCCAGCCGCCACCTTGCCACGAGTCCTCTCCACCTGGCTGCCCGTCTCTGCCCCTCCTACCAGTCTGGATGAATGTTTCTTCTTTAACTCCTTGGTTGTCGGACTTCCATGCAGTTCAATTTGCTGTCAGTTCTGGTTGTTTTTTGTTTCTAAATTTGTTGTTGTCCTTCTTTTGGTTTTGTGAGGAGGCACAGTGTGTCTACCTATGCCTCCATTTTGTCTGGAAGTCCCAAGACTGTATGTTTTTTGATGACCAGGCAAAAGCTGTCTCAGCTTGGCCAGGAAGTTCTGATTCATCCACCGTATTCCACATTGCACCTTCAGATTTCCATTTATTTTGGTCTTTTAAAAATTGTCTTAATGTAAAAAATTTCAATTTCCTGGAAGACTGCAAAAGGCACCTGGAACAGTTCTTTGCTCAAAAAGATAAAAAGTTTTGGGAAGATGGAATTATGAAGTTTTCTGAAATATAGCAAAAGGTAGTATAACAAAATGGTGAATACATTGTTCAATAAAATGTTAGTGAAAAGGAAAAATGTGTACTTTATTGTTACTTAAATACCGAACAAACTTTTTGGCCAACCCACACTTGTGCTGGAAACCTTGCGGTATCACAATGCCAGACTAAATGGGAATTATGCAGGCTTTGTCCTATCTGAACTTGCAGACCACACACCCTTCTTTTTTAAAAAAAAATAATTAAATCAAATTATAGATGATTCTAAATTAAGACTGATTCAAGAAAATAATGGTATCTTTCCACATAACATACTTTACTATGTAAAGAGGACAATGTGCCAGAAAACAGGATTATAAAAAGCCTGCATTATAACCTTTATTCATTTTCAGAATGTGTGAATCAGTGGTAATGATAACTTACAGTCTTTGTGGTACAGGATAACGCTCCAACCAACTGAGCCACACAGACCAGGGCTGGGCAGAAACTTTGCTTGACAGTGTTCAGAACTGCTGTTGGAAAGGATACTCTTTTAACAGAGCCTTGTCCGCTCCGTTATGAGAATTTCTTCACCCATGAACAGTATCAGAACTGCTCCAAAACAGAAAAAAATGAAAGCAGCTTAGGTGGGAATTGAGTGGCACTAAAGACAGAAGGTGCTGAATTTTCACTGTGGCTTCATACAATCAGAGTGATTTAGCAGGGGCCATCCTGCTAAAGCAAAGACCATGTCGGCTAAATCTGTTGAAGTATTTTTGAGAAAATGTTGATATATGAGCTCTGTTCTTAGCATCTTATTTATTAGGAATCTCCAAGTTTAAAGACAACTTAGTGCACAGCTCACAGTCTACTTCAGGACAGATTTTTCAAGCATTTTATTGAAAGAAACAATGATACAACAAATTGAATTTAACCTTAAGACCAAAGAAGTTTCAAAAGCTGTCTTACTTGAATGACCATAGTTTAAAACTTGCTCTCACATGGAGACCCCCTCAATCCCTATTTTACATTCCATAGCAGGCCAAACAAAGGGCACTTCCCTTGGCTCACCACATACCGCACAACTTGCTGGCTAGGACAGAACATGCAAAATCTGCCAGAGTGACAACGCTTTGTGTATTCTTCCCAGTGCCCCAGGGATGAGCAACTCAATACTAATTTCATACTTATGAAAAATGTTTTAGAATTTTCTCCGCATGACTTTTAACAAAGTAGAACTCAAGTGAGAAAACCAGAGCATCCTAACGACTGAGAAAGCCATAGGAAGCAGCCTAGAACCTCCAAAAGACCCACCTCATCATGGCACTTTGATAGAATGTTTGCAGCTCAGGGATGTTTCACTATAAGCTGTTGAGGCAAATGGAGTTCAGCACAGATACTATGAAAAACCCTCAGTCCCAGAGCAGCTCTAACAAGATTTCCAATGACTTACCCTGACACCTTTCCCTCTATTTTTGTCCAGCTACATTCATGTTAACTATGGTTCTAAAAACCCCTTATTTCTTTAACCAGCTCTGCCATGAATTCCTCTTGGCAGTTAAAAGCTTCTGGAAAGGATATGCTGAGGTCAGTTGGAATACTTGCTGACATTACGTCTCTTGTTACTAGATTCTCAACCCTCTAGTCAATGAGTTGGAGCAGAAAATCTTAGAGCAGTGTGCTTCTAAATTCTCATGTCAGTACTTAACCTACCTTAATACTCCATAAAAGCTCTACATGAATTGGGGGGATTAACATACGATACATCCCTGAAGAGATGAGTACAATTAAGTCCTCATGTCATAGATAGGTTCTGCAGTTTTAAGTGAAACAACATATAAGAAAACCAATTTTACCATAAGCTAAATGTAACTGATATAAAAAGGCTTAAGTTCTTGTACAGTTCATCAACTTTACAATGAAACAACATTGAGCAAAATGACATTATCTGAGGACCTGCTGTTTTTAACGTTCTGGTAAGAGGAGATCTGTAAATACATCCTACTTTAGTGCAAATTTCTTTCCCCTTTCTTTTCTATTTTATTTCTTGTTTTCTTCTATTCATCTGCTTATCTGGTTGGCTGGTGAAGCCTGATTGTGTCTTGTGGTACAGGGTTTCAGGGCACTGTCACAACAGGGTTCATGTTTTTAGAAATATGATTATAATACTGCATTTGCTTTCCTTTTTAACATTGGGTCCAAATATTAAAAAGGAAATGATGTTATAATTTTATATTATTTCCATGTTAATTTCATTAAAAGTAGCTTAACTAATTTTCTTGATAGATAAATAGGAGATATGTTCAGGATAGTGATATTTTTACATTTTCAAAAGAAAAGTATTTTTAAAATGAAAACCTTGATGTAGTCCATACTCCCGATGTAGTCCATATCCTCACAGAGTGTGGTTCCTGAGAAGTAAGGTTCCCAGGCACCTGCACTGACCTGAGAAACAAACTGGAGGTTGGATCCCACGATGATGATGCCTTATTTACAGAACTATTTGGGAATGATAACTGAGAGAGCATTTGTGAAAATGCCAGTGGAAGGCCTGACATCTGTGAGTAAATTGAGGTGAGCAAGAATTAAAACCCCTATAAAAAGACAACACACTTAATGGGAGAACATACTCACCAATACATCTGATAAGGGCTTAATATTCAAAGTTTATAAGAAACTAATAAAACTCAATACAACAAAACAAACAATCCAGTTAAAAACTGGGCAAAGAATATGAACAGACATTTCTCCAAAGAGGACATACAGATGGCCAACAGAATTATGAAAAGATGCTCAATGTCACTAATCATCAGAGAAATGCAAATTAAAACCACAATGAGATATCACCTCACACCTGTCAGAATTACTATCTTCAATAAATCAACAGACAAGTGCTGGCAAGGATGTGGAGAAAAGGGAACCCTGTTGCACTGTTGGTGGGATTGTAGACTGGTGCAGCCACTGTGGAAAGCAGAATGGAGATAGCTCAATTTTTTTTTAAAAAAGACTGCTTTATGACCCAGCAATTCCACTTCTGGGAATATATTTGAAGAAACCCAAAATACTAATTTGAAAGTATACATGCACCTCTATGTCACTGCAGTATTATTTTCAGTCACCAAGATTTGGAAGCAGCCTCAGTGCCCATCAGTAGATGAGTAGATAAAAAAGCTGTTTTACATTTACACAATGGAACACTACTCAGTCATAAAACAGAAGGAAGTCTTACCTTTTGTGACTTCATGGATGGAAATAAGTGAAATAAGCTAGTCAGAGAAAGATAAGTGCCATATTTCACTTATATGTGGAATCTAATGAACAAAATTAACAAAGTGGAGACAGACTCATGATTAGAGAACAGTCTGACAGCTGTCAGAGGGGAGGCAGTGGAGACCGGGTGAGAAGGGTGAAGGGATTAAGCAATGAAAAATAAAAAGAAAGACACATGGACACAGGCAACTGTACAGTGATTACCAGAGCAGAAGGGAGTGGGGGGAGGTAGAAGAAGGTGAAGGGGGGATAAGTGGTGATGAAAGGAGACTTTACTTGGAGTGGTAAATATACAATGCAATATATAGATGATGTATTATAAAACTGTATACCTGAAACCTACACACTTTAATGAACCAATGTCACTCCAATAAATTCAATAAAAAATAATTAAATGAATGAATAAATAAATAAACAAAAACTTTAGCTAAATAGGAGATCTAGAAGATGACCTGGATGTTTGCCAAGCCTGAAACAAACTACAAATAGTTTTTTGACTAAAATCTCAAATTCTTGTGTTTTCTTGCCCTTGGCTTTTTACTCTGTACACAGAAAACTGTTCTGTTATTTGCACTTTCTTGTTACTTAGACTCTAGATAATTAAAGTTGTATGTATCTGCCTATTCGTCTGAAAAGACAGACAGGTTCACTGTTGCCTGATGTTTTGTTTGATGGCTACGTGTTTAGGAACATCAAAAGCATATTTTTGAAGCATGGTACAGACCAGGTGGATGCTGTGGTCAGACATGGTGGTTCCTAGCTCTTCAGAAGGGTGTGGTGGTCTAAGCAGAGCTCAGAAAATCACTGGAATTTGGAGACTCCCCAAATTAAAGTAATAAGCAGGTTGGGATTCAGCCTGAAACTGAAGAGAGAGATCTGTCTGAGAAAATCTAACACCCTATGATGTCTATAATCCTGCTATTTGGTATCATTTCATTTTTCAGTTAAATAAGGAATGAATGAACACTCAATCTCAAGTCATATAAAAAGATGTTAAAAACAAGACTAAATCCTGAAGCTACCTGTGAGCTTTAGAACTGCTGTTTCTAAGCATATAGCTGGAGTTTCATCAGAGTTTGTTAACTTCCATTGTTAGGTTTAGAGTTTTATTCTAGAAACACGCTGTGTCCAAAACCTGACAAACAGGTTCTGACTTCTGTATAAATGGAAAATTTGAAGGGGAAATAACCAGTTGTGATTTTGTACACACTTTGCAGTTTCTTTGATCATATCTAGGAATACTGGGTTATTTGTATTTGCATATAGGCAAGCAGACACATGACTCATATAGGATTACCACCTCCAACCTCCATCCAGAGAAACTGTGGAGAAGCTTACCCTATAAACCAGACATTAAGGAATTTAGGCAGTGCTTCTCAGAGCCCTTTTGCTGACTTAGACATTGGTACGTCTTCTAATCTTCAGTTCAGGATTTGGGCAGCTTAGGGTTTCGATATCATTACAGTACTCAGTATCCTGCTCACCCTGCTGCTAATGATGGTTACCGCACAGCATGAAGCCCTCCCACTACTCCTTTGATTAGCATCCATGGGGCTTTTGCTTTCAAACAAATAGCATCTGATCACATTATTCTTATTTTTCTTTGCATGCTTCCTCCCACTTGGTTGAAATAAAAAAGAAATGAGTTTGGAATGTTTATTATTTTATATTTCAGCCTCTGCCCCATTTATGCAAACTGGCCTTTCTCAAACTTTTCTTTTCCCTTTTCTAATTTTTTCCTAAGAAAAATGAAGCACTTAATGTGCCAAGAAAAATATTTTCTTTACCAAGCATCTTCTGAGAAAATGAGTCTTTGCTCCAACTTTCTAAATTATGCTTCGAATTCTCGAGAAGTCTTCACATTTTATCTCAACCTTACATTTGGAAACCTTAGTATCTTAATTTTTTTGCCAGAGCAGCAGTTTCCAAATGTCAAGAATGATTTATTCCATTTTAAGTAAAGGATTTCAAGTTAATGTATTTTTTCAAATCTTTCTATCTTCGGGCCAAAACTATAGCTCTTTCTTGAATGATTCCTAGAGGTGAGCAAGCCTCTTCTTAGGCTTATCGTGTAATTATTGACCCCAAAGGACTCTTCCTAACTCTATCTTTCCCCACTTTTTAATTTACTTAGTTGAAATATCAGTTAACGAATTCTATGTGGTTGTTAACACTCGCTACTCGTGTGCATTTACCACACAACAATCAAATATTATGATTGCCAGTGGAAAACTTCACAACCTTAGAAAGGTTTGCAAGTTCAGCTGCAGTTTTTAAAATGCAAAGAGAGGTTAAATTCATGGTTACTTCTGGAGGGACATGGACTTCTCCACCTCCAACTCCTTTCCCCTGTGTTTAGCTAGTCGTGGCATGAACTCCCCACAGAGAAGAGGAAGATCAGGGAGAGATGATCGAAAAACAAAAAGAAAGGGATGGAGACCAATAGGAAACTATCCAAGAAATGAGATAACTGTTAGAAAAAGGCAGAACTCCTTTAAAATTAATCATTCCTTGTCCTCATTTATATATTGCTCATTTTTTGTTTTGAGCACTGAAGAGGTTAAAGCAAAAACAAAATGGAATATCTTCTTAAGCAATTCTGTACTTGTTTTTATTGTTGTTCAGTTACAGTTGTCCCCCCTTTTTCCCCTATTGCTCTTCCCTGGCCCATCTAACCCCCACTCCCAAAGGATAATTTCTACCCTATTGTCCTTGTCCACGGGTCCTTTGTCCATGTTCCCCAACTTGATCCTTCCCCTACTTTCCCCATATACCCTCCCCTCTCCCCTCTGGTCACTGTCAGTTTGTTCTTTATTTCCATGTCTCTGGTTCTTTTTTCTTTGTTTGTTTGATTAGCTTCTGTACTTTCAATGATAATTCCCAGCGCTCTCTTCTGGAACATGGACTCTGCTCTCTCCCTCTGTCACCACTGTCACAGACCAGGTATGCTGTATACAGGATCTGCACATTTATATTGTCTACGCCAATGTCACTAAAGGTGCCATATCTACAGGATGTGGCTTCAGATTTATTCCTTCTAAAGTAAATTTGCACATTTAAATCGACTGCTTCATAGCAGCAGGAGGACAGAACGCTCTGAGGATTGGCATTCCTAGGGCTGAGATCACTGTTGTCTTCGTTTGGTTTCTTTCGGTGTGTGCTTCTCAAATTTAGTTACGTGTACCTCTGGGATATGAAGCAATCCACAAGATAAATGGCATCAATTTTCCTAAAAAATGTAGGAGGGTGGAGGAGGCATTAAGGCAATATAACTTATAATTTTAAATGTTTTATAATAAAAAACGCAATGGTTATATTTTCAAATAGAAAGGGAAATTCCCACTTTTTGTAATAGAACACAAGGCTACAAAAATTTTAACATTTATGGGCCTTGCTAGCCTCAGAAGTATTGACTCTTTTCTGTTTAGTAAAAATATACCCAGTAGCATAGACCAAGCTGCTTGGATCATATGTTCATCTTTAGAAAGAAATGGTAAGACCAGTTCTGTCTTTCAACCACAACAGATTGTGACGCATGGGAGTGTGTGTGGGTGGGGGTAGCGGGAAGGTTATGATGGGTTCAGAAAAAGTGGGAACAGGAGCTGTCAGGTAAAAACTGTGTTAGTCCACTAAGATTATTTTCCAAAAGCATGTTTCCCCGTAGAATTCTGAGTACCTCCCATGTGGTAAAAGTAATTCCTTCGCTTCATAACACTGGATTTATTGCAGAATGAAACTCACATTTCCCGCCTACTAGTTCTATCTTCACAATAATCTTTGGTGGACAATATTAAACTCCACTTTACAGAAGAAGAAACTGAAGCTCAGGGAGATGACAGGTGGTGTTTCCAAAATAATGATCATAATAGCAACTGTACCCATGGCCCCTTACCAGAAGTACCAGGTTGGGAATAACCTGGAGTTGGGGAAGAAACTGCAGACTCAACAGTAGAGGCAGGGAGAAAGAGAACAGAAGAGGTCCAAGGTATTTTGGTGGTTAGAGCAGGCCTGCCAGTGAGTCAGCTTCCTAGTGACCCATTTCCTCTCTCCATACAAAAAAGGTTTCATGGGTCAGTAATCAAACTGTCCAGAAATGCATATAGTTTTTGAAGAGTTAAGTAGTTGTTAATCATTTGTATATTAAGATGGATTGAGTTAATCAGCTGTTGTTCTTTGAACACCTGGATGAAATTAGTGGACTTTTGAGAAATGGATTATTCAAGTGTGAGAGGGTAGCCTGACCCACCCTGGGAGAGCACGGTTCTGGTGGGGGGGTGGTTCTGTAGGACTCGAGCTCTGGAGACCATGGGCAAAAATGGAGGTAGGTGGAAAGCAGCTCAGAAATAGAGGTGAATGGATTCCAAGGAGGAACTTCAGGTAGTTTCACGTTTTGAGCAAAGTTGACCCTGATGCCGGAAACTGCACCTGAGTGGACAGGTTTGAATATTCTGTGATATTCCATGTGCTGAAATTTCTATTTTCTATCTTTTATTCACAGATCCAAAAAGTTGACTGACAAGACCTGGTTCCCAGAAATAGAGGTTAAGTAGTTTAGCCAGGCCCTAACTACCATTTATAGCAAAATGCTTGGAAATCACATTGATGTTTTAGAATGCAAACTTTTCATTTAGTGCTTCCTCCTTGGTTCCTTAACTCTCCCCATTCTTGGAGAGCATTACCTTCTCCAGCATGACCTGTCCAAAGTGGTGAACTAATGTGAGGTACCATTCAAGGTGAAAGGACAGGTAGGGGAGGAACAGAGGGCAGCAGGCTTGCTTCCCAGTGGCCCCCAGATGATGTCCCACTCATCAAATACCTCTTAGATTCCATACTGGGCATAAAAGTTCCTACTTATTCACCTATTTTACTAAAATAAGTAGCTTGCAATGGCTTGCTTTTCTATGTGCTCATGCTCACTAGGATGAAGCCACATGGAGCATCCAGGAAGACAGTAGGTGAGAGGGACCACCAAGAACCATCAGGGGAAAAGAGTTGTTGGAAGAATAAAACTTTGTGGGTAAATTTTTGGTGTAAGTAGAAAAAATACACACTTGCAAATCCCACGAGCTGCTCCAGTGAGCGGAAGTTTTTCTTCTTTATACAGTGTCTGGTGGTCTCTGCTCTATTCTTGTCACATTAGTTTACTCAATTGGATGTGTTAAACATTTTATAATAAATGGTTACTGCATACTTTTGTGATCTTAGGACCAAATTCTTTTCTCTTTGTGGAACAAGTTGTTGAAATTAAATTAAAAATATAATACAGTTTACAATGATTTATACTCAATTTCTTAAGAAATTTCCTTTGCAAAATTTCCTTTGAAAAAGACCCAGAGAAGACTCTCTTTCTTCCTCCTGCTCTCACAGAGGAAGTGTGGGCGCTCCCTGCACCCCAGAAGTTTGGTGCTGCTCGGAGGACAAAAGAATAAGGAGACTCTGCCCCTGGGCAGCCACAGAGGTCTCTCAGGTAGTGACTGAGAGGCATCAGGTAGGACATTAATTTCTCCCTTACTGATACCTAATTCATTCTTGGGCACATAAGTTAATTCTCTTTAAAAAATAATGAAATATACATATTTGGGATATAAGTGGACTTGGGTATTGTTGAACAAATATGGTTTGTATTTCAGATCCACCACTTTGTTGCAAAGATTTGGGCAGGTTGCCCAATGACTCTGAGTCTCACAGGATGAAAATGAAGACTCAGGTTTAGATGGGGCCCAGTGGCATTTCTCACTTGGCTCTGGGTAAATGGCTGTGCCCTTCTCTAGATATAAAACTACTGAAGTTTATCAGGCTCACTTGTTTTTTTAATGTCCAGTGGAAGTGGGGAAAAGACAGGAGTGGGAGGGAAGGAAGGATGTAACTGGCTTAAAAGCTAAAAAGGGATTCAGAAAAGGGTCACTGAGACAAATACCTCAGGGGCAAAATTTGAGGTGAAACTTCCATTAAAAAGTAGCAATGGTAGCTAATTTTCATTGAGCACTGACCATGGCAATACTTTCTCTAGTAATTTGTTGATTCCTCACAGGAACTCCACGAGGTAGATATTGTCATTATCAGCCCAGCTTTACAGAGAAGGAACTGAGATTTAACAAGTGGAACTGACATGCTCAAATCTTCCAGCTGCGAAGTGGAGAAGCTGTGAGTTCAAACCAGACAATCAGATGCCAGAATTCCTGTATAAACTCCATGATGTTGCACAAAGACTGGCCACCACGAGTTGCCTTATTTTTCTCTGTGACTGGATGGCCCAGCAATGGCAGTAGACATGTTCACCAGTTTCAAGTAACAGCCATGAACAGACCTACTGATGTCATGAAAGGGGATAAGGGAGGGGACAGGAAAGGGGAGAGAGGAGAGAAAGGAAGAGGAAAGGGGAGGGGAGAACAAGATAAGGCAAGAAGTGAGAGCCTGCTGAGATCTTGGGACCAGCTGAGGCACTGCTGAAGCACAAGAGCAAATGCTGCCTAAGAGACCTCACAATGAGGAAAGGGAGTAGGCTGAGGGGTCACATCAGCACATTAGCCCCTGATTTGGGCAGAGCTCCTACAGGCTTGAAAGGGGAAAACAGAGGAACCCTCCATCTGTCAGAAATACTTATACAGTGGAAATGCAAGCAGCATGAGGTTTCCTCCTGGCTCCTCTAGTGTTTTCTTAGCACAGTCAGTTTTAGCTGTTAAGAAAAATTTATTTTTTATGGAAAGACTTAGATTCTTACATTTTCTAAAATGTTTTCATTTATTTTATGTGATATTCCTGAACATTCTTAGCCTTTTATTTCATACAAAACTCACACTCTCACATACATGTGAAATTAAAATTATTATAACAGGTTATATACAGATGTTTTGATTGTTTTTATGCATTGGAATGGTGTATTATTTTATTATAATATATAAAGTAATCAAATTATATAACAAAAATGTTAGTTAAAAAAAGAAAAACTTACCCATAATTTCAGGTTACTAATATAAAAACTGTTATAATTTTGTTTTTTTTCTTTTATTTTTTAAGATTTTATTTATTTGTTTTTAGAGAGAGTGGAAGAGAGGGAGAGAGAGAGGGAGAGAAACATCAATGTGTGGTTGTCTCTCATGTCCCCTCTACTGGGGACCTGGCCAGTAACCCAGGCATGTGCCTTGACTGGGAATCGAGCTGGTGACCCTTTGGTTTGCAGGCTGGCACTCAATCCACTGAGCCATACCAGCCAGGGCAAACCATTCTGTCTTTTTTATCCTTCCAGTCTATTTTTTCATAGGCATGTCATCATAGTATTTACATAATTTTACACTTCTCTTTTTTCACTTTTTATTTTAAAGGTATGTTTTCAGGGACTTCTGGTCAAGATGGTAGCATAGGTAAACATGGTTTGTTTCCTTGCACAACAACATAAAAATTACAACTTAACTACAGAACAATCATTATTCGGAACCACCAGAAATTGAGCTGAATGAAAGTCCAACTATAGAATTAAAAAGGAAACTACACCAAAACTGGTAGGAGGATTGGAAACACGGAACAGGCTGGTCCTACATCCACATGTGGCAGATAAAAATCTGGAGGGATATCTTGGGAACAAGGGGTCCCAGGTCCACACCAAGCTCCCCAGCCCAGGGTTCTAGTGCCAGGAAGATAAGTCTCCATAGCTCTGGCTATAAAATAAACAGTGAAGATTGAGGCTGTGGTAAGCAAAAACTTATAGAATCCCAGGAAGTTCCTTCTAAAAGGCCCACACATGGACTTACTCAGACTTACTCCCCCTGAGCTCCAGTGCTGGGACAGCAGATTGAAAGGCACCAGAGACACAAGGGGAAAAACTGAAGTGTCTGGAATCAGGGTAAGAGCTAGGTGGCAGCTTTCTCCAAGACAGAAGTGCTGGCAGAGGCCGTTGCTCCTTTTCTGAGCCCTCCCCTCCCAGAGCTGGCAGGCAGGCACGTACTATATCTGTTTGCCCCACCCTGCCGATTCCTTGAGGCTCTGCCCCACCCAACTTTTGGGCCCACCCACATTATATCCAATGGCTTTCCCATACGAATGTCTTGTCTCATGCTTCATATTTTGCTAAATTATATCAAACAAGCAGCATCTGGCCTCATTGAGCCCCGTACCTCTCATTAAGTAGTCCCAGGCCTGGTACTAGCAACAGATGGCCTTGGTTTATAGCTTGGCCTCACCTGGGCACCTCAAGCCCAGCACAAGTAGCAGTCATCTGTAGATGGCTTTGTAGCTTATGCCAGGAGACCCTGCACAGAACACAGGTAATAGCTGACATTGGCCTCCTCCTCTTGGGTGGCCGTAGAGTCCAGGCTCCCAGTGGACAGCTACAGACCACATCAGAGCACCACCACCCAGCCACCTCCACAAATGACACTCAAGGGGCAGACTTGGCGAGCACCAAAGCGCTGCTGAAGTATGTCCTGCTATGTGGAGTGGGCCCCTGCACACCTGATCATCCACATTGGTCAGAGGTTGGTGGTCAGTGGTCATAGCTAGTCCTTGAAGCTGACTGGCCTGGGTAAATCCTTCCAATTGACTTGCCAGTAGCAATAAAGTCTCAATTACAAGAGGAGGAGGGTACACAGCCTACATGGTGGGCACACTTTGAGTACCTAAATTGGGTGGTAGGGGAGGCAGTACCACTGGACCCTACAGGACACCTACTACATTAATCTACTCTACCAAGCCAGGGAGTTGTAGCAGCTCTACCTGATACATAGAAACAAACACAGAGAGGCTGTCAAAATGAGGAAATGAAGAAACATGGCCCAAATGAAAGAACAGATTAAAACTCCAGGAAAAAGAACTAAACAAAATTGAGATAAGCAATCTACTAAATACAGAGTTCAAAACACTGGTTATAAATATGCTCAATAAACTTAGTGAAAGAGTAGATGAACTCAGAGAGAATTTCAACTTCATAAAAAAGGACATGGAAAGTATTAAGAAGACTCAATCAGAGATGAAGGATATAGTAAATGAAATAAAGAACAGTATACTGGGAATCAACAGTAGAGTGGATGAAGGCAAGAATCAAATCAGTGATTTGTAATATAAGGAAGCAAAAAACACATAATCAGAAGAGAAAAAAGATCCAAAAAGTGAGGATAGTGTAAGGGTCCTTTGGGGCAGCTTCAGGTGTACCAACATTTATGTTGTGGAGGTGCTGAAAGGAAAGAGCAAGAAATTGAAAACTTATTTGAAAAAATAATGACAGAAAAATTTCCTAACTTGCTAAAGGAAATAGACATACAAGTCCAGGAAGCACAGAGAGTCCCAAACAAGATGAACCCATAGAGGCCCACACCAAGACACATCATGATTAAAATGCAAAAGTTAAAGACAAAGAAAGAATCTTAAACGCAGCAAGAGGAAAGCAGTTAGTTACCTACAAGGGAGTTCCCATAAAACTGTCAGCTGATTTCTCAAAAGAAACTTTGCAGGCTGGAAAAGATTGGCAAGAAATATTCAAAGTGATGAAAACCAAGGACTTACAACGAAGATTACCCTATCCAGCAAAACTATCATTTAGAATCGAAGGACAAAGAACTTCCCAGACAAGAAAAAGCTAAAGGAGTTCATCATTACCAAACCAGTATTATATGAAATGTTAAGGGGACTTCTTTAAGAAGAAGATAAAAAATATGAACAATAAAATGGCAATAAATACATATCTATCAATAATTGAATCTAAAAAACAAAATACATGGGCAAAAAGAATAGAAATGGAATCAGATACAAAAAATGTTTTGATGGTTGCCAGATGAGTGGGGGGTTGGGGTGTGTGTGAAAAGTTAAAGGGATTAAGAAGTATAAATTGGTTGTTACAGAACAGTCTTGGGGATATAAAGTACAGGAGAGGGAATATTGTAGACAAAGAAGATACGTGCATGACCCATGCACATGGACAATGGTGTGAGGGTGGCCTGAGGAGGTGGGGAGGTATGGGTGGAGAGGGGCAAAGGGGAGAAAATTGGGACAACTGTAATAGTATAAACAATAAAATATAATAGAAAAATAATAAAGGTATGTTTTTATTTGGGCATACAGTTCTTTTGGCCTTATTTTAAATTGCTTATATACCACTAAGTAGCTACAGCATATTTTTCTTAACTATTCTTTATTTTGGACATTAAGTGGTGATTCAAATTTTAATTAATAAGCATTTTGGCATAAAAAAGATACAATGACTTTAAGGCAGAAGGCAAAATAAATGAGTTATCATAGATAGTTAATATAGAAAGGCTTTTGAAAATAAAACCATGGAATACTCCTGCAGTAACTATTCTTTTCATTAATGTGCTACTAGAAATTTTAGTGGTTAATGTTTATCGATCACCTCCTTTGTGCCACACAGCAGTCTAAGGGTTGTACAGCATTAACTCTTGTATTTAATCCTCCACAGCCCACATAAGAAAGGCACTATTTGCAATGCCCTTTATAGATAATGCCACTGAAACACAGAAGGATAAAATTACTTGCCCAAGTTTATACAGCTAGCAAATGGCAGGGTGGGGATTCAGACCCTTGCTGTCTAGACTCAGTGTGTATTCTTAACCACCACCATGTTTTAAAATCAACAGAAAACTCCTGCACTTTGGTGGAAAGAGTTTGGCTTGGTGGGTTAGGAAGATCTAGGTCCAGTTTTGATTCTCCTTATCTACTGTCTCTGCTTAGTTAATTTACTTTTCTCTCCGAATTTGAGTTTCTCTATGTATAAAAAAAATCAATAATCGTCATAAGATGCAAATGAAATCATGTAAGTAAAGTGCCTGGCACAGTAGCAGATGCTCAGTTATGTTAGCCCCTGCTCCTCTTCTGGTCACTAGTGTGACAAGCAGCATGAGAAAAGTCAGGGGTCAATTCCCCACCATTCAGATTAGATGAAGAAGCTGATAATAGATGCTACATAAACCCAAGCTTTTAATATCATGTTTGGCTTTAACCTCAGTCCTCAAAAAAATATTGAGACATCAGAACAGAATCATACAATATAGATAACAGGAGTTAGCTAACAGAATGGAAACCAAAATGGTAAAAAATAAAGCTTGTTGAAAGAGGGTCTAAATTAACCAGATACATTCAAAAGTGTAGGTCAAGACATGGCGATATCCCTAGCACTTTGTGGTACCTTGCGCACAATGGATGCTCCTAAGTCCATGTTGAGTGAAGGACGAGCAATGCATCAATGCAAGAAAGCTGCATCTCAGACATCATAAGAGGTTAGCACTTCTTGAAGACTGTTCTTAGGGAAAACTGAAGTGGATGAGGTTTGTCTTAATTCTGTAAAAAGTTACCGACTTCTGGTTCTCTTTTTGGCAAGTAGCCTTAGATTCTCAAAGCTTTCATGCTTCCTAAATGCCTCGTTCTGCATTTTTCACAGGCCTTTCCCCTGGCTTTGTTGGAGGCCTTGCATCTTCTTTTTGCATTCTCTTTTCTTCCTTTACCCCTCTCCCATCTTCACCTATGAAAACTTACATGTACTTTTAGCTCATTGCCTATACTTTTTGGAGTCCTGCTGGGGAATCTGATTGCTTGAATCAGACTTAAGTCCTGTACCTGATTATGGCCGAATGCATATTTCATCCTAAGTGTCATTTTAGTGCCTGGGAGTTGACAGGGGATATTTTAAGGCATGACCCTTTTGTGTCATCCAGTAGTGAAGTAAGTCCACCTTCCAATCATCTGTCTTTGTTGATGGGAATTTCCAGCAACTTCTTTTGCTCTGCACAGCTGAAGAAGTTCAGGAGAACATAAAGACAATTAGACAATTCCACAGAGAGCCGTAAGAAGAGCTAGAGAGAAGGAGAAAATGCGAACATTTCTTTAGAGAAATTGAGAATCACTTTAATATGCATTTCCACTTCGTTCCACTGAGAACAAGCAGGGAGGCTTACCGTGTGCTCTTGTCTGTCCCCCAACTCCTGTACCCCTTTAAAGTACCTACTCTGCCTTCAGAGCTTCAGAGCACTCAAAAGTGCTGCTAAACGCAGATGGGGTAGTGTGATCAGCCATCAAGCCTTGTTTCCTGGAAAAGGCTTAAACTACTAGAAACAATTATTCGAGGAAAATGTGAGACTTTTTTCTCTGGAGGTTAAGACAATTCATTTCTCTGAAATGACTTCATTGTGGTGGCTTCTAATGGTAAGTGACTGGCTAAGAAGGTCGCCTACAGCCTTTCCTGGTCCTGAGGTGAGAGGACACTAGACCAATTGGAGCAAAGATCTAGGGCAGTGCTTTCCTGGGCAACCCTAAGGCATGACTCCCCTGGTGTTTTAGTCAAACAGTGCTGAGTATGGGGTTCTCATAGGGAAAGGGAGGTGGTGCCCCTGGAGTGATGCTCACCTCGTTTATGTTTGGGTCCTTTGTGCTTTTAAGGATAGCTCTAGCCTTGGACTGGGTCAGGCTCTCCACTCTCCTTTGGAACTAACTGCTCGTGGCCTTGTGCCATCCTTCTGCTCCTCCTGCTCAGACCTCACACTTCCATCGAGGCATAAATATTTTCTATTTTCAGCAGAAAAATGAAAAACGCATGAAATAGGATCATTGTCTTTAACATGTGAACAAGCCTAGGAGAAAACTCCAGCCACACTGGTCTTTTTCTGGTTCTTTCCTTAGGGTCCTTAGCTTAGGCTGGAATGCTTTCCCTTGCTGGTTCTTCAAACAACTGATTTCTTCTCCCTTGGGTTTGGGTTTGGCTCTTACATTCTTAGGGCAGGAATCCCAGACTTTATGATCTAAAGGAGCACCCTGCTCATTTCCTTTTCAGTACTTCCCTCAATTTGAAACTAATTAACTAATTTTGTAGATGTGCGTACACATACACACGTTTGTACATACCTTGCATATATGTGTTTACCATCTTATTGCTGGATTCCTGCACTAGACTCTCAGGTCCCTGAAGACAAGAAATGTGTTTGTTTCATACCCAGAGAGAAGCACAAAGTAGAAGCCCTCTGTATATTCAGGGACTAAATGAATACATATCTGTAAGCCTCTCGCAGGGGGACAGCTGCAGCTACATTGTCTACCTGTGCTGGCAGCCACCAGCCACAGGCTAGTGGGCACCTGAGTTGTCGTCATCCAAACTGAGATGTGCCATAAGTATAAAATGCCTCCAGATTTCAAAGATTTAATACAAAAGAATGTAAAATATCTCATTAATAATTTTAGGTTGGTTATATACTTAAGTAACATCTTAGATATATTGAATTAGTCAAATGTAGAATATAATATTAAAATTAATTTCATCTTTTTTTTCCCCATTTTTCATTGTGGCTTCTAGAAAACAAAACCACTGAAGTGGCTCACAGTATTTTTCCATTTGCCAGTGCTGGTCTCTTCCTTTGTGTGAACAATCATGACATCAGTGTTACCTTTCAGTGTGTTTAATTAATTAAAAGAGTAACTTCTTCCCTATATTTACCAACTGAACTCTAGTCCTGGATCTGCCAATGCTTGCTGAGAGATGGGAGCTGAGTCACCTTCCCCCAGGTTCCCAGGTCCCCCAGGTGAGAATGAATTAGAACACGTCAGAGGATCCTTTTGGCTTGAACAGAGCAGCATGTAATTCTGCCATTAACTGCTTATTTTAGATTAGGCCAGCAGAGAAATCTTCCTGTGAGATTGATGTATTTTATAAACCCCTCGTCCCTTTCCCTCACCTTGTGGTTCAAATGCCCCATGAAAGCTGTACTATGCAAAGTTAATGGTTAATTTCAACAAAACTTTTGTTTTCCTGGATTTAATGTATCCGAAGTTGGTACAACCGACAGTGTGTTAGTCAGACTCAAGAAGGTGGTTTAGCTGGCTTTCCAGAGCTGCCTTGGTGGAAGCTGCTGATTTGTCTGCACTTCTGCAGACAAAAGGCGTCTGGAGTCCTCACTTACCCGTGGCATTTTGTCCTATCTGGCTGCATGTGCTCCATGCTGCCGCTGGCCTCCCAGCAGACCTGGGTCCAGAGCAGCTCCCAGCATGTCTGAGATATTATGGGATGGATGCCTGCATTGCTGCTGCAGGGACTCAGTGGGCTAAGTCACTCAGGAAATTCGAGTTGGTATGTTTTTATTTTACCTCCAATGCTTATGTGGTAAGCCTAGAAAGAAAGGGGTGAGGGAACTTTATAACAATTCATATATACTCATAGATTCTTTTGTCAGAGTCATGTTTTTTAAACTGTTTTGATCATGTTCATTGCTTGGCAGTAAAAGAAAGTGTGACATTCTGTCCTTCCTCTGAATGGCAGTCAGTGGTGGCTGCTCCCTCAGTTCCCTGGTTCCCTCCTCTGCCCTTTTCAAGTGGCTTTCTTTCGCCTGGAGGAGTCTTCTTCCAGTTTCCGTTGGTGAAATCCTCTTCACCCAGCAGAGCCCAGTACAAGTACCAGCTTTCTGTCCAGTCCTTCTGATTCTCCAGAACAGAAACTGAAATACTCCTAACCTGTGCTTTCATAGGAAAAGCGGAGGGAACACCTACTGATCCCGCATTACACACTGTTCTATTTTATAGGAATTACCAGGTTTAATGTCTAAAACAGCCCGGTGAGGCAGGAGACACCAACGCATAAAGAGATTGAATAGGTGTCTCCAGATCCCCCAGGCAGTAAGTCTCAGGCTCAAGGTCAAGGCCCAGAGATTTTGTGCCCTTAACTACTGTGTTCTCTCAGGCTATCCTGATAAGGGTGTGCCACCCTTTCCCTAGATTATGGGATTTTTGAGGAACTGGATTACGCTCTATTCATCTTTTTATTTTTCCAAAAGCGTATAATGATTGCTGACCTATAAGAGATACTACAAGGAACTTCTTAATAAATACATTAATTAATATTCAATTTAGGAAAAAATGTAGGTTCAAACTTTAAAAAATCACGCAGAATATTCAATCTTCATCTAAAATTTGCCATTACTCAGGCTAATTGATTGACTTTCTCACTCAAGCAAGTTTTCCCACTTCTGCCCAGACATGGTATGAAAAGCCCAGACGATGTTAGGAGGCTCCATGAAAAGTAGCGCTGGCACTAAGAAGAGTCTATAGCCTTTCTGAGGACAACAGGGACTTTGACGGAAGGAGTTCTGAGTCACTTCCCCTTTGTCGTTTTCATTTTTCTGCGGCTCTCAGGGGGATTTGATTCTGCCCACTACTTTCAGGAGTAACTGCAGGATTCAGCAAAACCAACGTCAGGCAAGATGTCACCAGTCTTTATCCAGCTCTTTCCTCTCCAAGACCTGTAGTCAACCACAGGTCTCTCTCCTGCTGACCTTTTTTTTTTTTTAAGATTTTATTTATTTATTTTTAGAGAGAGGGAAAGGGAAGGAGAAAGAAGGAGAGAAACATCAATGTGTGGTTGCCTCTTATGTGCCCCCTACTGGGGACCTGGCCCACAATCCAGGCATGTGCCTGACTGGGAATTGAACTGGTGACCCTTTGGTTTGCAGGCTACACTGAACTACATCAGCCAGGTCCTACTGACCTTTGACACAACCTCAGCATCCTTCTCAACAAAGCCACTGGTAATTAACTGGAGTTAACACTCTAAGTGAAATACATTTGCCATCACTAGCTGGACATAAGCAAAGCATCTGGAGGAACCCACTCATACAAGTAAGCACTCTAGTGGTTGTACCAGCCCCTGCCAGGCCTTACAATTTCAGCGTGCACTTGCCGGACTTCCACCTGCAAGCACTGAGATTCCATTGCCGAGGGTCCTCTATAGCTAATGGAATCCACTTTTCTACCTCCACAAAAAGGCAAAAAATGTTGAGAATTAACAATACATAGCTAGTGAGAATTATTGTATAAATGCCTCAGATCACTCACCCCTCAGTTCCAACTCCTTCTTTGGGGATACTCTGGGAACCAGGTAAATAGTTTTCATATCTGTGACTGTGGACTTACAATGGACATTTGCTTGATAATGAATCTTTACTTGCTTCCTTTGCTCTTTCATCATACGTCTCCTTTTCTCTGATGTTGTCTCCTGGAATCATCTCCAAAATGAATTACTTGCATTCAAATGCCAGTCCTAGGGTCAGCTTCTGGGGGGACCAGCACTAAGGCAATGGCTATATTAAAGTCTGAGGAATGAAGCCACTGCCATGGCCTGAGCTGTACTCAGTGTTTATGGAGAGAGTAAGTGCTTCTGATGGGAACTCATGAGTAGGGTTGGGTGGCACAGAAAGGTTAGAACAGGGTGAGACTGAAGTAAAGGACAAGAAAGAAGAGTTGTTTGTTTAAGAAGTTAGTTCTGCTGGAGGCTCAGGAGCATGGCAAAGCCATTTGCACTGGACAGAGGAGAAAGGAACAGAAGGCCGAGTAACCTGTGACCAAATCATGGCCTCCTGGGAAATTGCGACATCTGATACAAACATATAGATGGGCTCTTTTTGTGCTATGCCCCTTTTTTCACGGGAGGGGTAGAATTTACATATTCCTTTCCTAAAAAGATAAAGTGACTTGGAAAATATTAAGTACACCTTGTACAATGCCTTTAGTTTTGAATACTAAGAATGCTATTTTTTCATTTCCTTTGGAAATCTAGTTACTATTTCTTGTGAAGAATTGCTTAAGGATAAGCACTTAAAATTATTGGTACCAGCTATGCTCCTAATGTTTTCTTGTCATTATTTACCTACACGGAAAGCACATAGATCATGCTGATGGCCCTGTAGCTGCCAAGCGCAAAAGTATTAAGATTATTTTGATTCACTGTATTGAATGTTGTTGTCTTTACTGTACAGGAAATTACCTAGACCCAAGTAATTAGCCCAAAGTCACTAAATCTTTTGACATAAAATGGCAAAACCTTTTACGGATAGTAAGACCAAGGATACAGTGAGTTCAACAAAAATCAATGACAATATATAATTCGTCTAGATTGATTTTCCTTGTCTTTTCTGCTGGGGAAAGAGCACATATTGTGTCAGAACTAAGAATGGAGAAGTTGTTCTTTCGCCTTCTTCCATGCAGGCCTCTACCCGACCTCTTTCTTCGCATGTCCCCGGGAGGAGCTAGGAGCACCTCGGGGTCTACAGGGAAGGACAGTTACAGTCCAGTCAGCACTGGAGGGAGCAGGCATAGGGATGGGGGAAAAGGGTGTGCAGGGAAATAATGTTCATGCCAGTTAGTGAAGCTCAGTGGGGAAGGGGTATGAGTTGGGAAAGAGGGGAGTTCTGAGAGAAAATAGGGGGAATAAAATGGGATGATTCACTTTAGATTACTTAGTCATAAGAGCACATGCAGCTCAGTAAGAACACATACAGTTCCCAGGAATATGGGGAGAACATCGTGCTGAAGGGGAAGGGCCAATTCAGAGCAGTTCCTACAAGTGAAGTCACGAAGGCTACATTGCCTGGCATGTGCCTCAGTGGGAATTTTAAGGTGATTAAGGAGAAACAAGACCCAAAAGATTTTGTGCGATGACTGAGGCATCTCAGAATTGGCTCTATCTGGGAGGGAAGCAAAGAGGAGATGGAAGGCAAGTGCAGAGTTAGGGAGTGCCCTCCCCGAGCACTCTGCTTAGGGCTATACATGCTGTTCTGGTGTAGTCAGGGTGTTACAGAACAGACACGGGGGTGGGGATGAACAATATACTATTACAGAAAGGACCCCCCACCTTTTGCTTAGGGGATCCCTCCCTGTACTAGATTCATCTAGCCCGCCGCCAGGGGAAAGACATCTCTCAATGCCAGAGATTGGCGAAAAGGAAAGGAATTATTTATTTAAAAAGTTATACAGACTTCGAGCAACGACTTAATCTCTTCATTAAAATACTAAAGTCCTTTAGAATACCCACAGATGCACAGTCCTTCCTTCCCCCTCTGCTCAGTCCGGGGCACCGCATCTCAGGAAAAGAAGTAGAAGTCCGTGGTTCAGGTTCCCAGCACCACCAGCTGTGTCACCACTGCAATCTCCAGTTAATCCAAAACCATGTGACACCTTCTCGTGACCCACCAGCAAGAGTCCTTTCACCCCTCTCCTTTCCAGCAAGGTCTCTCCTGCTTCCTAAGCCACATGGAAAAAGGGAGCACCACAAAGCCATGTGGTTCCAGCCAGGCATGGCTGCCATGCCTGGGTTTAAATCCCAGTGCCAATCTTCCTCTGCAGCCCCATTTCCGACTCCTCCCACAATCAGTTACACCTGACAGCATTCCCGTATTTTCCACCTTTACTGGGCTGCCATATGTAAGTTCGGGTAGGTGTGGCCCCATGGCCTGGAGCCAATCATCTCCAAGCTTTCACATAGGAGCTGTAACCAGGGGGCATTGCCTCCCAGTTACATCCTGGATGGAAGTCACTCCCTTCCCCCTGGCTCAAAGCTTGGCCACAGGGGTTTAACACATCTATGAAACCAGTTAAAGGTTATAGATATGTTAAATAACCATTCTACAGGTTATCTGCAAAACTGTTGCTATTCAAAACAACTCTCAATGGCCCTGCTCCATGTGTCCCATCCCCCAGCTCAGACTTGTGGGACTGAGGACATCCTATATATATGTATTTCCTGGACACTGAGTTCTGGACCCCATTACAAATCCCTATTTGGGGCCCCCTTGGCTGTACCCTGTTACAAGGGCACCCAGTGAAGACATGTGCTCCAGGTCACCCAGTTGACAAGTGGTGGAGGAAAACTCAACCCAGGACTATCTGACCTCAATTTTGCCCTTTCTACTCCACAGTGGGAAAGAGAGAGAATGCTGTAAAAATCCTACTCAAGATGGGCCTGGTGACAGCATGCTAAACTCTGAAGCACTGACAAGAGTGCACTTTGTGTCCCGACAGCAGACCTGTCATGAAGAAGAGGTCTTCAACTTCTCCATCTTACCATTCTAGCTGTATGGTCAAAAGGACATTCTTCCTAGAGCTCTCCATCTAAGACTGTATCTGCTTCCCCCAGGAAAAACCCCCTCCTATTCACAAGGTGACTCTCCTACCCTGGACCCATCCTGAGAACTTCCACTCTCCTCCAGCTGCCTATTGATTCTAGAGTGGCTCCCCAGTGCTCCAGCTGGGGATGGTGATGTCTCTGTGGGGCATACATCTAACAGCAAGAGGAGGGTATCCAGGTCCCGTTCTTTCCGTTTAATGAACTGAAGATGTGTTGGTCTCACTGGCCAAAAGATCAATTAAAATTAGCCTATTACATCCTAAATAGCAGACAGTATTTGAAGGAAAGTACAATCTAATCTGATAATAAGATAGCAATCCCAATTTTTGTGAGATGCCTTTTTTGTTCTGTCTGGGAATGCCTACCAGAACTTAGTTGAATTCTACATTTCCCTAGGGTTCGGTGGGCAGTTCTTCTCCCTTCACTGGATTTAAAGAAAAATATTAATAGACTTTATTTTTTAGAGTATTTTTAGGTTTACAGAAAAATGGCACAGAAGGTCTAGGGAGTTTCCATATATTCCCCTCTCCTCCCACACAGTTTTCTTCTGTTATTAATATCTCCCATTAGTGTGGTATATTTGTTAAAATTGAACCAGTGTTGACAGATTATTATTATTAAGTAAAGTCCATAGTTTACATTAGGGCTCACTCTTTGGGCTCTAACAAATGTGTAAGGACACATACCTACCATTATAGTCATACAGAATAGCCTCACTGCCCTAAAAATGCCCGTGTCCCCCCTCCTCCCTGCTCCCTTTGAAACCCTGGTAACCACTGATATTTTTAACTGTCTACAGTTTTGCCTTTTCCAGAATGTCATATAGTTGGAATTATATAGAATGGAGGCTTTTCAGGCTGGCTTCACTTAGCAATATAAATTTAAGCTTTCTCTGTCTTTTCATAGTATAATATTCATTCTTTTTATCACTTAATACTCCGTCGTGTGGATGTACCACAGTTCATTTATCCATTCACCCATGGAAAAACATCTTGGTTTCTCCTAATTTTTGGTGCAGGTTTTTGTGTAATATAATTTTTCAACTCGATTGAATAAATAGCTACAAGCACAATCGCTAGATTTCATTTCAAGATTATGTTTAGCTTTGTAATACGCTGCCACCCTGTCTTCCAAAGTGGCCGTGCCATTTTGCGTCTCCACCAGCAATGAATGAGAGTTTCTGTTATTTCACTTCCTCCCCGGCATTTCGTGCTGTCAGTGTTTTGGATGGTCACCATTCTAACAGGTGAGTAGCGGTGTCTCGTTTTAATTTGCAGTTCCCTAATGACATAGGATGCTGAGCCTCTTTTCATTTGCTTACTTGCCATCTGTATATCTTTGTTGGTGAGGTCTTTGTTCAGGTCTTTGCCCATTTTTAAAATTTAGTTGTTTGACTTCTTTTTGTTAAGTTTTAAGAGTTCTTCATATATTTCAGATACATAAAATTTGTCTTCTCATTCTCTTAACACTGCCTTTCACAGAGCAGTTTTTAATTTTAATTAAGTCCAGCTTACCAATTATTTCTTTGTATCTTAAAAACTTATTACTAAACCCAAGATTACCCAAATTTCTCCTATATTATTCTAAACAGTAGTGATTATAATTCACATTACGGTAGAGAATGAGTCAGCTAAATTATACTCAAAGTGATGCCTCATTTACCTTGCAGATAAAATGGTATGTGTGAAATCACATCACAGTACTCCAAATATATTAGATTCTCAACAGATGTTTATTAAACTTAAATTGAATCAAGGCAAACCATTTCATCCAGGTAGTTCACATCCCTTCAGAATGCTCAGCAATCCTTGAAGCAGTCATGCTTGCTTAACGTTGTTGGTGACAGCAAATGCTTTTGTAAAGTCTATAAATATGTTAGAGAGAGCTGGGCGCACATTTTTATACTATTCCTGAATCCCATGTCCCATCTCTACCAAGGTGGCTGCTCCAAATTGAGATCTGAAGCCGTATTTCAGTTCCAGGGCTGTTTCCCCGGTTCACTCTCCTAGTAATAGGGCTTCATACACTTCAGCACTCTTCCTATCTCTCCTTCTGCTTTTCTTCACTGTCTTATTCCAGCTCTTATAAAGTGTTTTAGGTACACTATTAGCTAACTTTCTTTTTACTTTCTCCTCATCAGTGTTTCAGTGTGAAGCTTCTTCTTGTGCCAGGAACTGGCATCCATCCGTGGGTGCTTATGCTGCCCCTGGGGAACCATGGAAAGTGATGGGCAAGAACAGAGGCTCTGAGCTCCATCTTCATTCCAGCTCTGCTGCTCAGTGGCCATGTGACCTTGGGCTGACCTATCCAGGTCTCTGTGCTTTCATTTGCAAATCGAAGATATAGTCACGGAGCTTTTCCTATAGCATCATTCAGGGATTAAAGGTGTCTCCTGGGACGAAAGTGGTTAGTGCAGTCACTGTCTCACGGGAAGACCTCAGCCATTTCTGTCATTAAGAAAAAGGTGAGGAAAGGACCTCTAAGTGACACTGTGACCCTTTTCAGACTATACCCACACCCTCACTGGCCACAAAAATGTCAACATTATTTGTACATACTACACAGACAAAAATGTTTTATGAAAACTTAACATTTTTAACTGGGAGGGATTACAAGATTATAAAAGCTTTCATTCTGGAAGAGAGTGGAGACCAAATTGTTGAGTGCCATGCAAGATCACCCAGTGGCTGAGACAAAACCTTGGTCTCTCCCATCATCCACTCTAAGGCACAGCTGGCCTCCCCCCAACCCCAGGACGGCTGTGGGTCCACACCCTGCCGGCAGCAGCCTCACCATCATTGCTCAAACCTCCATAAGCTTAAGGCACAAGTATTCATTCCCACTCTTCCCTCTGATTCTAAGCACTTCATACTCTCCCCAACTGCCATTATAGTATATTGTTTACTCACACCAGGTGTTGACTTAACCCACCCGAATATTCTTTGGGACAAAGATTATTTCTTATTCTTTTGTGCCACTAGCCCAGTATAGGCACAAGGAAAAAATCAACACATATTTGTTAAACAAATGGCATTGTACTTGCAAAATCTTGAAATATGACAAGTGGAGTAAGACAGGCATCTATGAACCTGATAAGCAACTTAAATGCCAACAGTCCAGGGCCCTTCAGGGTCAATAGTTCTGGAGTTGCAGGGAGGCCTTAGCTGTCCCACGAACGGTGGTTCTCATTCTCTCCTTCTTTCTACTTTGGTGCTTGGCCCTTGGGAATTGCTGCCCTTGTCACCTCTAGATGTAGCGGAAACAAGTAGTTGCTGGTTAAGCCCTCAGCTGTCAGGTGGCGGAGCAGCTGTTGCCCAGTAGGTCTGCCAGGAAGCCCCTGTGCCAGGCGCAGCTGAGAAGGAGGGAGTGTGGGCCCCACAGGAATGCTGTGTATTTAAGTGGCCTTCTTCTTCCTGGCATTTCTCATCTCTAAAAAAAATATAGAACACCGCTTGTTGCTGATTGTTGTGGTGAACATTTTGGGAGGGAGCAAGTGACATCTCAGTTAACCAACCAGGCTGGGGGTGGGGGTAGTCCTCTGGTAATGACATTCCTCAGCTAATAGAATACTCCTCTGTGCCATGGCCCTGGCCCAGCAGGGCTGCCTCTGCTCAGAGACACAACTGTTTTGATTAAGGTTTCAATCTTATATTTACTTCACTTTCCCGACCACATCGCCTAAGTCTTTTGATCAGAGGAAACCATTGCAATATCATCAAAACATTTTTAAAGGCCTCATATACGAACAATTCTGCTTTGCCCTTGGTGACTTTGAGGTTTTCTTGAGAGAAAACAATATCATTTCTCAGTAGAAAGAAAGAGAAAAACAGTCCTGGAGGACAAACATTGGTTAGAAACTAAGCAGTTGCAGTAATTCTGGAAAACAATGAGGGAATTGTTAGCATAATGAGCAGTTAAAATGTAAATGTCAAGCTGCCTACTAATCCCCTTGCCTACTCTGGTTGAATAAACAAAATTGAAAAGGTGAAATGATTTTCTCCTTTGAAATCAGAGCCTTAAATGTAGCCAGCAGAAAACTCTAGAAATCATTCAGAAATGTGTTGGGTATATCATTTATCAACCAAATCTGCTGTCCAAAACAGAGATTGGGCCATATCTACAGCGAATTCAGTAGCTGTTTTCTTTGCTCTTGTGCTATGTAGACAGAAGCTTTTTATGGTGCCACTTTTTGGACTCTGGCTTGCCCAAGCCTCCACGCTGGGCAGGAGGTTAGGTCCTGGTGCTGTAGATTCATCGAAGAGTTCTCATGTGCCGCAGTGCGTATTCAGGCATGGGAGAAGGTATACAAAACTGTTTTTGCTATATTGTAGCAAATTCCAGATGGTCCTATGGTTCAATCTTTAAATATATTTGTTCTTTCACATTCTTATTTCTTTTGGATTCTCAAAAGAACCTAAACAATTCTTGACACAAATTAGACTCACTGTCTGGCAGCTGTCTTCCTTTGATGTTTGGATGGCTATGGACACGGCTGTAGTTACAGGAAGAAAGCTGAGGCTTAGTCAGAGGTTCCCTGCGGCGATGCAAAAGCGTTCTCAACCTCTTGTCCTCTTGAGAGACTGTGCCTTATCTCTTGTTTAGACTCCCATGCCTGACACAATAGCTGGTACTGAGGAGGTGCTGACTAGCCCCAAATACGCAGTTTGGGGTGGCTGAATGGGCAACCCTCATGAGTCATTAACAACAGGTAAAGCCTAAACCCTCAGACCCAGCTGCTCCCCTGGCTGAGGGAATAACTTTGGTAAACTCATTGAACTTTTCCTAGCTAAATTCCCCGATTTGTAAATTGAGAATACTGGAGTCTAGTATATAAAGTTATTATGAGAGACTAACGAGGCAAAGGTATTAAGGTCCCTGTGTCACAGTAAGAACTGAATATATATGTTCTCTTCTCTTTCAGCCTATCAGCTGATTCCTTTCCATCCTCAGTTTCATTTGCCCCCTGTGGGAGATTGGATTTGGTGATTGCTGCTTTTCCTGGCAGAGCTTTAAACCGCCAGCTGCCCCAGATGGCTCTGGCTGCTTCTATCGTGCGTGGATTAAAGAGGCACTGGGTAGCTCAGAGGGAGACGTCTGAGCTTTGCAGTCAGTCAAGAGATCCAGTTACTCAGATTTCAGTATACGACATTTACAGGGCATTACACATCTTTATGTTCGCTTATATTTCAGAAATGGTTTTTTAATAGGAAGACAAGATTCTTCCCCACCCAAAATACTGTATCATGATTTACACATTCAAAATCAATGTTGTAGCTACATTTCTAATATTTGAAAAATAAATCTTGCTTTCAAGAAATGTTTAGCCCCTTTGAAGACTGCAGAGAATAGATAATGCCAATGAAACACAGGCAAGGACTGTAATCCCAGCCACTCAGTGCCCACCCCATGCTGTTCGGGAAGGGCCACGTGGTATCTGCCCCTTACTGCCACGCTGCTGCTCTCAGGGGGTCAGCCCACCCCAAAGAAGTTTCTCTAATTTCCAACCTTAGCTGGAAAATATTATAAGCAGTTTCTGGCAACTCCTCATATTTTATAAGTCACACTATCACTCAGTGATTCCAAATTCCTCAACCATGTGATAGTAACCCCCTAATTATTTTTTTATAATGAATAACAGAAAATTGGATGGGTTAAAAAATAGCTAATGAATGTCTTTTGTTTGTTTGTTTGTTTGTTTGTTTGTTTGTTTTTCCTAAAGGGAGTGTCGGACTGGGGCTGCAGACAAGTGAGGGTATTTGTGCAGTCTTCCAGTCTTCCTGTTTAGGGCCAGCAAGCAAGCCAAGGAACTGTTTATGTGGGGAAGGAAGACGCTAGTAGCACAGAGTCCATTTCCAACAGCAGGGATGGGAAAACACTTGTCTTCTCAATGCGCTGTAAAGATACATGTCGTTTACTCCTATGGTTCTATAGATATGATTAGCCTTTTATAGTATATGCTTGGCATTTAAGAGTATTCAGAGCATTTTATTTGACATTTTTTTTCTTTAACGGACTATTGTTATTCTTATACATTATCTGGTGACTATCAGCTCTCTGAATAAATATAAATCCTTAAAGACTCTTAAGTGACATTGACAAAGTGACATTTGAAGTATTTAGGATAGTCCCAGAATTTCAGCTAAAGGGTATTTCACAGCTAGAGTTGTAAAACCTATTTCTTTCAGCTGCCACACAAAATACATTATAGTTATATTTTTCTAGCATACTTGATACAAATAAAAAGACAGAGTTCTCATAGAGTGCGTCGAGTTTTATGTGTTGTGCAGAAGGTGGCTACATTATCACCTTAATTGTGAATGTCAAACGTTCAAGATGGAAGTGCAATAGAGTTTGTTTTAGAGGGTGTTCACCCATGTCTCAGGTTCATCTGTCTTGGGAGTCTGTCAGCACACATCATAAAATATTCCCCAGCCGGTACTAGTGCCAATGTAATGGCGCTTATGGTGCACAAGGGGCAGTGTCCACGGGGCAATAGTAGAACGATGTTCAGTGAACAGCTAGATACATAAGGTTTAATTAGTAAGAAAACAAACTTTTCAGGCTCTAAACAACTTCATTGTTTGCTGGCCATCGGTGCGATAACTGCACTGCAAGCAGTACCACCCCGAGAGAGGAGAGCTGGTAATGAAAATGACGGCAAACACAGCCCACCAGACTTTCTGCAAACTTAAACTTCTCACCCTGAGAAATAGCCCCCTGTCCTTCTGCCCCACACCTCACACTCCTTCCCTCTACTGTGTCCTGTGGAGGTTCAGGCCTTCTCTTTAGGGACTTCTGTTACCCATTGCAGCCACCATTCACTCACTCACTCACTCACTTGTTCACTCAAGAGACATTTGGTGAGCATTTACCGTGTGCCAACTCTCTGGTCCTTGACCTCAACAAATTTACAAGGCAGTGCTGGCCCTCTTAAGTCATCCCTCCTGGAGGTTGCTCAGTTTCTCCTTTCTGTGTCCATCACCAGGTCTGAGGGATACTGTACAGTCTTCATCGGTCAAGCGGGGAAGACTGATCTGGCCTTGCTGTTTTGAGCCAGAAACACCTCGTGCTGCAGGCTGGTGTCCCTTTGCTAGCTCACGACTCCCTAGCCTGCAGACCAGGCAGGAGCTGAGAGAGGGTGGTGTGTCTTTCAGTCCCAAAGGAGACAAGCTGCATTCCCATTTCCAGCTCCGGACCTTGCTTCCCCCTATTCTAAACCCTGAGCTGCTATGGGGGCAGAACCCCAGGCCAAGGTTTTGCAGGCTCACATAAGACCTCTGCTATCCAGATTAAATGAATTTAGTATGCTGTTTGCTTTATACAGTATTCAGTAAAATTGTTTGCAGCTCTTAGAGGGAATACTCTGAAGTATACTGAAGAGTTAACGCCATGCAGCTGGGTTCTCCCAGCTTATAAGGCAACTTTGTACCAATTAGAAAAAGCACATGCTCCCCTCTGAGTGGTCAAATTAGAAACATGTGCCCATTTGGGACCAGTGCAGCCCCAAGGACAGAGTCAGGCTAGCATCCCACATGCTGGGCTTCAGCCCCTGCAGTTCCCCTCTACTGATGCCTTTGCAGCACAGGAATGCACCCCCATAGTGACAGCCCTCATTTCTCAACTGTTAGTGGAAACATTACTTTGGTGGACCAGCTGGGTTCCAGAAGTGCTGAGCTGAGATCCCTCTGTGGGGAACGCCATGCCTCCACTCAAACCCAACATGGCCATTCCCATTGAGCTCAATGTCACTATTGCTGGGAGCTTTCCCTCACGTGCCCTGACTTTAGCTGTCCTCTGCACAATCCCATGACAACCAATGTGTCTTCTGCAGCCCTCATCACATCCTATTGCAAGAGTCTGTTTACAGATCTGCCTCACATGCCTGATCTGCCTTACAATCAGCAATTGTAATCCTATGGTAACAGGGACCCCATTTTACTGAACTCTGGTCCCATTTCCTGGCCACTACTCACTCTCAGCTGATGATCTAGCTTCTTATTAGAAAAAACAGAAAGAATTAGAACAGAACTTCTACATGCTTCTATGACCAAATCTAGCATGTACTGCATTTGTACTGATGCTCTTTTTCTCTCCTTTGATGCTATGACAGAATGGCCCATGTACTCATCTGTGGCCCCACCCCCTCAGCTACTCCAGGACATCATTTCCAAAGCCATCCTCACCTTATGAGTCATTCATTGGCTTTCTCTGCACCGTCCCCATCAGAATAGCAGTACGCTATTTTTTTAAATCTCTCTCCACTGCTGCCCAATCTCTTAGTTCTATTTCACAGCAAAATCGCTTTAAAGAATCATTTGTGTTCTACCTATACTCCCAGCCTTCGCCTTCTGTCTTGACCTGATCATAATCAGGCTTTCCCCACCACTCCACTGACACTGCTCTCATCAAGACCACTGGTGGTCCCCATATGGCCAGATCCAATGGTCTGCTCTTAGTCTGGTTCTCATTTATCGATCTGCCAGCAGCACTGGTTGGAGGTGATGCGCCTCCTTCGTGAAACTCTTTACTCGACTTCCATAATGCTCCCTCATCTCCTATCCTCTCTCACTGAATGTTCCTTCTCAGACACCTGCTGGAGCCTCCCCATTTTCCCAAATTCCAAACACTGGAGCACCCAAGGCTCAGGCCTTAGTTCTCTCCTCTATCTACATTCACACCCTCTGTAACCTTGTCCAGTCCCAGGGTTTTAAATAAAAACTACAAGTGGGTGACTCTTAAGTGTTTATCTCAAACCCAAAACTTGCCTCTAAATTCTGGAATTATTCCCAAATCCTCAAGAACTTCACTGGGATTTCTAACAGGCATCTGTAACTTAACATGTCCAAAATTAAACTCTTGGTTTTTGTTCTTTTTTTAAAAAAGATTTTATTTATTTATTTTTAGAGAGAGGGGAAGGGAAGGAGAAAGAGAAAAAGAGAAACATCCATGTGTGGTCGCCTCTTGCACGTCCCTTACTAGGGACCTGGCCTACAACCCAGGCAAGTGCCCTGATTGGGCATCAAACCAGTGACCCTTTGGTTTGCAGGCCAGCATTCAATCCACTAAGCCACACCAGCCAGGGCCTGGTTTCCTTTTTTTTACCCTAAATTGATTCTTGTTGAGTTCTCCTATCTCTATAACTGGTGCCTCTGTGTTTTCAGTGTTTGGTCTAAAAACATTATCAATTCCTCTCATGCCTCACCTCCAATTCGTCAACAATCCTGTGGCTCTTCTGTCAAAGTATATCCAGAATTTGAAGGCGTCTCATCAATTTCACCTCTACCTATTGCAAACCACTATTCTATAACGCTCAGGTCCTCACTATTCAAAGTGTGGTGTTCCACTTGAATAATAACAACATTCAAAAGCATTTAATAAAAATAAATAAATAATTGAAATGAAATCATTCTGATGAAAAAAAAGTGTGGTCTTTGGACCAACAGCACCAGCTCACCTGGGTGCTTTTTGGAAATGCAGGATCTCAGTCTCACCTGGAGTTGCATCTTATCTGATCCTTATGGTTTGTTTATACATTCATGTTTATGATGCTGTGACCTAGACTACTGCAATAGCCTACTGTCTCTCTTCTTCTGTCCTTGCCCCCCACACCTTAATTCTGTTTTTCACACAACAGTCAAGGGATCTTATAAAAATGCAAGTCAGGACATGTCACCCCTTTGCCCCCTTCCTCTCCAATGACTTCTCCCCTCACTCAGGGGCTAAACTAATCTCCTCACTATGGGCTATAAACTACTTTGACTGACACCTCCCTCCTCTACCCACTTCGGACCTCCTTTCTTCCTAGTCTCTTGATCACTTCACTTCGCCACTTGCACGCATGCAGAAGCCTCAGGGTCTTGCACTTTCTGCCTGGAACCTCTTCCCCAGATACGGGCAATTTGTTCCTTCACTCCACTGAGTTCTCTTCTGAAATGTGGTCTAACCAGAGAGACCTTCCGTCACATCCTAAGTTAAATAACATCCTCCCATCACCCTTTATCGCTTTTTCTTTTTCCTGCTTTGTTTGCTGCATATTTCTTCGTTGTTAGCAGAGGTAGCTGGATATTAATAATGGGAGAAAGCAACGGAAATCAGACACCAAGCCCAGTAAAGTAAGGAGCTGAATTGCACAATAAGCCTGTCTTACTACGCCGCCGTTGCAGCATTCACAGGCACCCAGAACATCACAGGTTTGCCCCCAGGGGATTAACACTCCCCACTTCGCATTGTAGGGAGGAAGGACCAGGTTTCCAATCTTCCCAGGGTACAGTTAGCCTACTCCCCGGACCAAGTTGGGGAAGAATAAACAATAAAGGGAAAATTCCTCTTCTGGGCACATGCCCAGTGGAAGCCAAGATGGCACAGAGGGAGGCGCTTCTCCTATGAGGCATGTGCAGTAGGAGCCAAGATGGTGGTCACGAAGGCCTGTCTGTCTAGCCTGGGAAAAGGATCAGTGTGGATAGGGGACACAGAACTCTGAAGATCTAGAAAACGGATTGGCTAGGGCGAGTGTCCAACACCAGCCTGAGAAGAATTAGAAAACTGATTGGTTAGTTTGAAAGAACAGCTGGTCCTACCCAAGCTTAAAATAATAGAACCCAAGATTAACAAAGCTCTTTCTCTCTCTGGCCCAGCGACACGCATTCGCTCGTGTGCTCCCGCGTTCTCTCCACAGCAGCCACGCGGGCCTAGCAGCCGTCTCTGGTTCCACAGCCACACGGACTCCAAAGCCAGCTCCAAGTACAAGCCTGCGGAGGGCAATGCAGCACCCGCCGAGCGCAGACAGGAACAGAGGCTGAACTGGACTAAGCTTTGGCATGGCACAGAATTCTGGACACTGGCCCTATTGCTGAGGCTGATGAAAGCAAGGCTGGACTTTTTCCACAGTGGGATGGGCGGAGATGAGACACCAGAAACCTGGGGCCAGCCTTCCATTTCTATTCCAATAAATCTAACCACTACGTCTCATGCTCCCACACATGGGTCCCGGGGAATCCTTTTCCCACGACTCCATGAAAGGACCCCATTTCCACCAGCAACAATCTCACACTTACTTGCCTTCTGCCTGTCTGTCCCCGGTAGAATATAAGTTCCAGGGCGCAGGGACTTTCACTTCGGTGTTACCTGTTGTTGGAATAGTTGGTGGCACATAGGAGGTGTTCCTTAAATATTTACTGAATAAACAAAAGTACTACTAGTTTCAGGTTGGATATTGTGTTTGCTCTGTATGACTAATAACATTTGGCAAATACTAGGGGATTCTTAGACAAAATGCCATGAGTAGGCGATGGCTTGGGAGAAGGCTTTAGAAAGTAAGAATCTATTTGGAGCTTAGGTGTGATCAATTGATACATTCACTGCCTGTCCTGCCTCAATTCCCTAGGCACTGGAGCCAGGGAACAGAGACCCAGTGCTGATTAAGAAGAGGGGGATGGTTGGGACACACATGCTGTGACATTGGCCTGGCCTGGCTGGAAGATTTACTACCAGAAATGTGGTTATAACCCAGCCCAGATCCAGTCGTGGTTTCTCCAGCGCTTACCTCACCTTCTGGCCGACTTTCCTTTCATTTCATGCTCAGCTGCAGGTTCGCATTCAGCAGCCTCCAGCTGAGATTTTGTAATCAACAGTGAAGGCTAAAAGTCTGAGCAAGCCTACAGTGACAGTGGAAGGCAGGCTAGTGGCACCAGGGCTGCCCACAGGTCAGAGAGGAGACAGCTGGGCAGTAAATAACTCCAGGCTGGTGGCATCCAGAGAGCGGGAACACATCCTCTGCCTCAGTCACACACAGAACCAATGTCCAAAATGCCCTCCAAAAGCTTGACAACAAATTACAACCTAAAACATAATAATATTTGATGTTTATTAACTGGAGCAGGGAGTTGATGCAGGAAGGATTGTATTTAACTGGGCAGAGGTAGTTGGCAAACTTACCTATATGTGAAGTGAGTTTCTCTTTGGATGGAACTTGCTTTTATTTAACATTAAAAAAATTTTTTTCCTCACACTTCCAACAAGCTAGTTTCACTTGCATATCACTCTCAAATACCTTCTAAGTTTTTTAGAGTCACACAGCACTCTGGTGGGAAAAGACCTGAGCAGTATTCTTGCCTAGACCTGTAGCTCCATAGATTTAGGTAACAAGTTCAGAAGTGAGGCAGCTTGGCCTGCAGCTGCAAGCAGCAATGTTGGCAATAGTTCGTGGGCCTTCAGACTGATTCACTGGCCCCTCTGCCACCCCAGTAATGAAGTCACACTTAGATATGAGCCAAGCAGTGTCCTTGCACCAGAGCCAAGGTCAGAGTAGAGTCTTCAGCACCTGCCACCATTCCTCATCATGCCTCATCTTCAGCCTGAATGCCCAGAGCCTTCCTTGGCCTTAGCCTGGGCCCACACAGCCCTCTTACCCTGGCTCTTTGTCTGAGTACAAAACCCAAAGTTCAGTCCCTGCCTCTCCAAGCTTTGCCCTGGGAAAGTAACTTCATATCTCGGTTTCCTACTCTGAAAAATGGGGCCTAATGCTGCTACCCTTGCATGGTAGCTGTGACATCCACAAGAAATGAAGTGAGAGAATTTCCTATAACCTTGTAGACAAATACTAAGCAGCTACTCCCTTCCCCCATCAAATCCTACTTCATTGTCTTGCCTTTAGCTTTTATTAAGTAGGAAATGACTCTGATAAAATAACTCACAGGCCTGTTTGACCTTGAGCAAGGTGCAAATAAGTGATAAAGCTTAATGTGTTCAAAGAGCCAGAGGCTGTTTGGACCCTTTAGCAGAAGGAGTTGGCTCTCTCATCCTAAAGCCCTAAAGTAGAGGTCCTGAGATGCTCTGGTCTGCTGGTAGCTGCCCACTGTCTAAAAGAGTAGTCCAGGTAGTGGCAGCCGACTGAACCTCTGAATCTCAGGGTCCCCTCAGTGTCCATGGTGGCATCGTAGGTGCTGCTCCTCCACACTTCCCTACCCATTCATTAGTGCACAGCGGTCAGGAAAATGGTCAGACTTTAAAATAGGTTAAGCCCTGGCTGGTGTGGCTCAGTGGACTGAGCACAGGCCTGTGAACCAAAGAGTCACTGGTTCGATTCCCAGTCAGAGCACATGCCTGGGGTGCAGGCAAGGTCCCCAGTTGGAAACGCGCGAGAGGCAACCACACATTAATGTTTCTCTCTCTCTCTGTCTCTTTCCCTTCCCATCTCTAAAAATAAATAAATAAAATCTTTAAAAAAATAAAATAGGTTGAAAAGCTTATTGGGTGTGTTATCCAGAGTTCTGCAGAGAAACACAAATACAAATATGTAAGGAATTGAATCAAGCAATTATGAACGTTGTGAAGATCCAGGATCTGCAGTCAGCAGGCAAGCTGGAGACCCAGGAGAGTCAACGGTGCAGCCATAGTTCAAAAGCCAGCAAGCTGGAGACTGAAGAAGAGCTGAGGCTTCAGTTGGAGTCTGGAGGCAGGAGCAGAGTGATGACCCAGCTCAAGGCAGTCAGGAGAGGGGGATGAGGAGAGGGTGTTATCTCATTCAGCCTTTTTGTTCTCTTCAGGTCCTCACTTGGGGAGACAAGACCCACCCCCATCAGGGAGGGCCATCTGCTTTGCTTAGTCTTCCTATTCAAATGCTAATCTCATCCAGAAACACCTTCACAGACACATCCAAAATAATGTTTGATCAAATCTGTAGGCACCTGGTGGCCCACTCAAGTTGCCGCATAAAATTAATCATCATACTGAGTAATCTTTCAGGAGAATACTGGGCACACTCCTCAGAGTTATCTGATTCTATAGGGTGTGTGCCTTCCATTGTCTCTGAGCTGATTTATAGCTCTATAAATTATACAAACCTAATAGTAATTCCAGTGATTTTTTTCCATAGAGATAATTCAAAGGAATTTTGCCCAGGTGCACATACAATCGATTTTCCACCTCAGGAAGAGACCAATTTTGCATCCACTAGCAGATTTATTTCAGCATTCCTAATTGTCTATATACATTCTTTGGATTCTCTCTGGAAACTTTTTTTTAAAAACATTTTGATGACTCCCTCATTAATAACTGAAATAAAACCTTGGGCATGTGTTCATAAAATACTTAAAGAGAATTATAATTTTACCCTTAAAAAATTATCCTTTGACATTAGGGACCTGCCATCCCATTGACATGGACCCCCGACCCCCAACTAATGAGGTCCTCCTTGGCTTCTGTCATCTGATCACCCGTGAGCACTCATTGTCCACGACACTTTCGACCTTGTCATTTCCCTGGTGCTCTTTGCTTCCACATAGACTAGACATCCTCTGAGGGCAAGGACAATATTGTGTTACTTTGACATCCCATAGCACTTGCCACTCTGCTTTGCACAGGACAGATATTTTATCAACATTTGTTGTCTTACAAAACCTCAGCATTCTTGAAATCCTTCAATTAGCTCCTGATTGCTAAATGTTGATCAAGCATCGAAGTGTTAGTTTTGGTTGAAAATAATAATAAATAATAAATGAAAAAATAATGTCTAATCCACGAAAATCATTTCATATGTTACAGGAACTGTTGTGAGCATTCTTACATGTGTTTACTTATTTAATTCTCACATAATTGTACAAGGTTGTCCCACTCTGATCTGCATGTTATAAGTGAGGACCTGAGGCAGGCAGAACTGAAGTAGCACTTCTGTGCCTAAATGTGAATTCGAGTCCTCTGGAATCTCTGGCCTCCTCCCTGCCCTCATTCCAACCTGCAGCTCTGGTACACACACCTTGCCTGTCAGCCTATGGTTCCATGCCTCCACACACACCTGTGACTGCTTCCAGTGCTTACAGATCCTGGTGACCTCCCCAACTGTCACTGGAACACACAAGGTGTCCAAGCACCTTGTGGTCTTTGGAGGCCTCATGGGTCTGGACAGAAGCTAAGACCAAAAAAGCATCTGGGTCACAGTATGGGTCACATTGTGTCCCCTGGGGACTCCCCAGTTCTCTTAGGGCTCTCATACTTATAAAGTGATTTGTGAAACAGCCTATCCATACATTTACTCATTCAGTTCTCCATTCACTGGCATCTGTGTGATGGCCCCATGAGCAATGCAGATGGACTTCCCCACCATGAGACTCACGGCTCCTGGGTTCAGTGGCTGAAAGGAGGAAAATCCTGCAGCCACTGGCCTCAGGAGCCTTGTAGAGCAGGGCCACCAGATACCTGGGAATGTGCACTCACCCTGGGAATATCCCCACACCCATGAGGAAGCATGTTAAATGCAAACAAAATCTGCCATCATGGGTCAAGAGAGTCCTCAATAATGTATAATACAGATTTTTGAATTTTAAGCATGAGTACTTTTTTTTAAAGTTGTTACTTATTTCAGAACTAGTAGCTTCTAGTAAATGGTACTGTTTAGCTAAAGGTGATACCAACAGACACAAAGAAAAATAATGCACACCCAGAATTTTGGACTTTCTTCCTGGTATCCCACCCAAACCCAACCCTCAGCCAGGGACATACCCACAAACTACAGAGATAGTTTCTGCTCTGATTATGGAAGATTCTCTCTGCTCTTTATGTGCACCAGACCCCAGTTCCTTCTCCTGACTTCCCAGCTACATATGGCCATAGCATATGGGTTCCACCCTTTCTTTGTCTATTGTTCATCAGCTCTTGGCTCACTAACATTTGCAATCTCCATAAACCACACTCCTGGCACATACATTAGATCTGCCATGTCGATGCAAAAAAGCATAACTCAGATGTACACATGATTCATCACCATGAAATGTATTAAATCAGATACACTGGCCATTAGGTTCTGTAAGTAGCCAGGTAGCAATCATACACTTAAAATTTATCAGAAGTCCAAGTAGAGGCTATGAGGCATTGGGGGTTTTCTAGCTATAAATATTTTAAGTGAGAAGGTTTGTCAACTGATGCCAAATTATTGACTTCAAAACAATTTTGTTTTAAATAAATAAAGAACTCTTCTTTGATATAAGCATATGCATAAAGAATGTATGTAGAGAAGATAGAGAATAGATAAAACATGTAGCAGATTATCTTTGAAGGATGTTTCAATTACCACAGGATATAATGGAAATTCCTGAAACTTCTAGGGAAAGAGATAAAACAATGCGTTCTCTACTTTGATGGATAGGATGCTAATGTTTTTTCTCTTCCGGAACACACATCCCTTAGGAAACAGGAGCATATGATAACTGGTTGAATTTTTAACTAAGCTGCTCTCTCCCACTTCAGGCACATGCAGTTCTGGAAGTTCAGATTTGTTTGGGTGACCGGTTTCTGAAGGAAATCCACTTTCCTGAAGATAGGAGTGTAAATGGCCTTGAGACCTCTCTGTAGCTGCTCCAAAGCTGTACCAGCACCCCTGTATGTGTGTGTACAGCACACATCTGCACACACACACATGTGCAAACACAGATGTGTGGAACAACATAGGCTACCCTGGACTTATACTGGGAGACTGTAAGAGGTATACAATACTAGGTTCCCAACACCTGTTCATTAAATGAATAAAAGAACACATGTTCCAATTTTGTAAACTGTTCAACATGGGAACGCAGGAAAAGGAGCAAGCAAAACACAGTGTGAGTAGCAGGGGTGACAAGGAAATGGTGACCTCATAGGTGGCAAGGACTCGATTTACTTAATTTCTGTTGGTAGGACACCTACCAGGCAGAGTGTCACAGTGAGTAAGTCACCCAAATATATAACTCCCCCCCGGTAGTGAACTGTCCTTCTCCATCCCTTGGTGCTGTCCTTGGCTCCGGCGGCCTTCACTTTCACTGGCCATGAGCAACTGAACTCTCTGGGGGCTTTGGGGGCCGTCTCGTTATTTGCACAAACCTTGTGCTTGTGGAGCATTCGGTCCTGAGCAGCATTCAGAGACAGAAATTGCGTAGAGTGCTGGCATTTAGAAAACATTGACAAAGAAAAGTGGAGAACCTCCCCAGTAACTCCTCTCTGTGCCTCAACCCATCCTTCAACCCAGGGGAAGAAAAAGGTCCTCGTGAGCTTAACAGACTAAGATTAAACAAAAAAGAGTCTCAGTAAGCATCCAGTTATGCTTTGATAGCATTGTCCTTTCATAAAGCCATCTATGGTACAGATAATCCTTTGCCATAAGGCATTAGTCTACAGTACTCTATCGGATTCATTTGAACTCTTCAACTTTAAAAATTAGAGTCCATTTAAAATTAAAAAATAAGATCGAGTAAAGCTTCTTACAACCCAACCATGAAATTACATTAGCGCTAACAGAAACGGTAGAGAATACAGCAGGACCCCTTTCTGTTTGGAACATCTTTCATGGGTTGTATAATAATGACTGTTTTTCTTTTGCTTCTGTCTGATGAGTCTTCCCTTTGTGTGATACAACGTCTACTTTATAGTAACAGTGAGTTTTGATTATTCTAAGAGCAATTCTGCCTTACCTCTCCTCTGTGTGTTCAGGGCCAAAGCTGCTTTTATGGATTCACTCCACTTCCACGGAGAAGTAGGTTCTGGAATGCTGGTATTTCCAGGAGTAACTGTGTACTCAGAAAGTGACTAGTGGATCATTACTGATTCCTCAGTTTGAGATTTATTCCCATTGATTTCTTAACACATTCTCATAGGCAGTAAGCAGTTGGGGCTCAGAGCCCTAGAACAGACACAAATTCCCCCAACCATCAAAGACTGTTGAAAACAGCAAACCTATGAAACAACACTGCTTTGTAAAAGAGAGAGAGAGATAAGAAAAATATTAAATAATAGAAAAGAGTAATAAAAAGAAAAAAATTATGTTATCCTAAATTCTTGGGTTTTCTAAATTAAGAAATTGAATGCAGTCAATAATATAATAACTACATATGGAACCAGGGGTGTACTAGATTTATTGAGAGGATCACACTGTAAGTTATTTAAATGTCCAACCACTTATACTGTGCACCTGAAACTAATAAAAATATCAAATGTCAATTGTAACTGAAAAATAAATAATAAAAATTTTAAAAGTAGAATTTCAAAGATATTACTAAAAAAAAAAGAAATTAAATGTGGACTCTATGCAGGGCATACAATAAAGGAAACGCCTCCTTGGCCTGCAGTCGGGGAAAACGGTGGTGACAGGCCGCGAGCACCCCTGTAAATGGGAGTGCACAGGTGTGCCGTTCCGGAGATCTAATCTCAGCTCTTCCAGGCACTAGCTCTTTGGCCTCAAGCAAGCTTCCTAACCTCTTGGCATCTCAGCTCTCTCCACAGTAAAAGGGGATTTTTATATCCACTTCTTGAGTTATTGAGAGGGTTACAGGAGACAACACAGCAAAATACCTAGTGCGGGACCTGAAATACAGCAGGCTTTGAGTTCTCTGGAACAAGGCGGTGGGGGTGGGTGGGCAGGCAAAGAGATTTGTAATTAGGCACTTGGAAAACAGAAGTTGGAGCTCAGTGACCGCAAAGTCCTGGGAGAAATGACAGACACAGCTACTTCAAGCCATCAGAGATGGATGAAAATGTCAGGACCTTGGGCTGACTGTATAACTTAATTTACATAAAAGAAAAAGCCTGGTTAATTAGAAAATTACTCTTTTCTCTACTGAGATATTTTAGCTGAGGTTATTTTCTGTTTTTTTTTTTCCACAAGAAGACACAGTCTCTGTCCTTTTGCAGAATCCACTTGGCCCTCCAGTTGCCTGTTTCCTTTCCATAGCCTGCTATAAAGACATGAGAATACTACTAATGGCTGTGTTCTGTTCCTCTCCAATAGTGCAAATGGATTCTTCACACATTGTTTGCTGTGCTTTTCATTAGGCAGTTTCTGAGTTTTGATGGTCCCTTCTAGACTCAAATTAATTAAGCATAATTTACATAACACCGGAACATCTTAAATTCAGACAACCTACATTTCTACTGTGACTAATAATACTCTTATCGTATCTTCAACCCAAGACTTGAATAAGATGTAGACCTTTGGTGTCTGCTGATGAGAGAGAGCATGGTTTAAATCCCTTTAGAGTTTTTGCTCACTATTCCTTGGCCACTTAGTTACTTGCTAGATCATTAATAAGCTACTTGGTAATTCTAAGTGTAATAAAATGCTAGGGAACAAACAGAAACTAAGTGAAAAATATCAAAATATAAGATTTTAATGTTATATCAAGTTGTAATTAACTGAATCGATACAATGGTAAGCATATTTCTGAAAAATTTAGTTAAACGTTGTTATAAATAGAGACCAAGTCGAATAGAGAAGAAGTGAGCTCAGGCTGTGGAAGCAAATTCATCTGGGTCCTGATCTCATTTTAAGCTTTTAAACTGAGAAGTTTAAGTCACAGTATTTGTGACATAGAGTAAATTACTTAACCTCTGTGTGCTTCAGTGTCCTCATCTATAAATTGGGAATAATTATACCTACCTCACAGAGTTGTTGGTGAGGGGATGAAGAAGTACAAATTGGTAGTTACAGATTAGCCAAGGGGATGTCAAGTACAGCATAGGAAATGGAGTAGTCGAAGAACTTACATGCATGACCCATGGATGTGAACAATTGTGTGGGGACTGCCTGAGGGAGTGGGGGTGCTGGGTGGAGGGGGACAAAGGAGGAGAATGGAACAACTATAATTGCACAATCAATAAAATATAATTAAAAAAACTATAAAAATAAAGATTATATTTGATAACATATAAGCTTCTGTGCACTAGGAAAAGAGTGGCTTATTTTTAACATTATTATTATTATAAGTTCAAAAGAAATTCATAGGTGGGATCTGCACTGTGTTATATGACACTTGGTCTTAAATTCAGCCTTGGGGACAATTTCATACTTTATCTCAGATTGAATGTTATTAAAAATGGAAAATGATAATAATAGCCAAGAATTATTTTATTAAAAATGATCACATAGCCCGGGCCAGTGTGGCTCAGTTGGTTGGAGCATCGTCCCATGCACCCAAAGGGTGTGGGTTTGATTCCCGGTCAGAGCACATGCCTGGGTTGCAGGTTCAATCCCCTGTGGTGGAGCCTATGAGAGGCAATCAATTAATGTTTCTCTCTCATATCAATGTTTCCAATTTCCCTTCCTCTCTCTCCCTAAAAGCAATGACAAAGTGTCCTTGGGTGAGGATAAAAAAAAAGATCATCTATATATTTTTGGTAAAGTGCTTAGAGTACTCTAGAAAATCAAGGGAAAATAAGAGCTAAGATAACACATCTACCAAAAGGTTGAGTCACACAAAGTCTAACCTGCCCCGAGAGACCCACAGAGGTGAAGATGAAGAATGGGCGAAAGGGTCAAAGGGCCAGCCGGGTAAACAGGAACAGGTTCTGCAGAGGCCGGAGGGGCTAGCCGGAAACTGCTAAATGACACGAACACCAAAACTAAGGACCTAAATCCAAGGAAACGCCCCTCTGCACCACAGCTGGGAACAAAGGACTATTACTGGCATCATCACCAACATCAGCTGACATTTGCCAAGTGCTCACTACTCGCCAGATACCACTTAAAGTCCTTGGTACAATATACAGCACGATTTCTCCAACAACTGGTCACTAGTGCTGCCAGCCCCATCTGCAGGGGAGCGGACTGAGGTTCGGAGTTCGGGCCGCTTGCCCAGTACTGAACCTCTATGACAGAGGTCGGTCTGACACTAAACTCCATCTTCTTACCCAAAGCACACAAACAAATAACAACGGCACTCAGAAAGGAAGGACTTCTGGGCATTTGTATTTGCTTCTTCCGAGTGCCTCCCAAGCCGTACACTACCAGCCTGGGGCTGGAGGAGGCTCAAACCAGCTCCCACCTCTGTTTTCAGGGACCTGACAGTGGTAGCTTAAAGCTGACCATGGTGGAAGTATTTAAACTCTGGAAACTGGCAGACACTACGAACTGGGGCTCCTCTTCCTCCTGGAGAGTTGGAGGCTTCTGCTGCCGATATCCACACACAGCTTGACTGCCTGGCCGATGAGTTCACTTCTGTTCTGTTCATTAGTTTGTTTCCATTCTGGAGAAAGTAAACATCTCAAGCAATTAAATTGCCACACTGCCACCAGTCCTATTTTTCCTAACAACTTTTTATTGATTAAAGATCAACGTATTGAGCCATAACCCAAGTGGTATTGATGGATAACCACCTTTTCTGGAAATATGCCATGGATTTTCTGTACTACATGCCACACTTTTCCTCAGTTATTATGAAAGGGTAGCCCTATTAAAAGAAATAGTCTCTTTTAAAACAATCTATTACAAAAACAGCAAACTATCTGTTTTGATTGAGTTTTGACTTCACAATTAGCACATTGGAAGATTTCCTTATGAAGCCAACCTCCACTGAACACCTGCCACTCTATGCCAGGGGCTCTGTTCTGGGCTGCTGAAGTTCTCAAGCTGGGGTCTCACAGAATAGTGGTAGGAGGATAGAAAAGTGAGTAACAGGCACAGTTCAATGGGCTAAGTACTGCAGCAGAGGTCAAACATTAACTCAGAGCAGGTACGCTTTTCCGAAGAGGTGAGGTTGGAATTTCCAGGATAAAGATCAGAATGAAGAAAGGCGTCGTAAAGGGAAAAAATAGAATGTGATTAAAGATTGACCAGGGAGCGTGGTGAACCTCAGCTGGTAGTCATAGCTACTACTGGAGTGATGAATTAGGCCTTAATAAGGACGAAGTAGGGAAACAGAAAAGAAATGCCTTCTCAGTCTGTGCTGATGGAAGACTGTGTTAGCAGCAGTGTGCAGGGAGATGGGGGAAGGGAGAGGGAGGACACCAAAATGCAGACATTGAAACCTTCCAGGGAACCAATTGTAAGAGACGAGACTACAGACTGGCAGGAGGGAGAGAGTGGCCTCGAAGGAGACTTGGGCCGTGTGAATAGACGGCCTGTGACACCTGACTCGGGAGGTGAGGATAAAGCAGGACGTGCGCTCAGAAAGAGCCCAGGCTTTAGGGTTCTCACCACTGCACGACTTCTGTCATGCAACTGTGACTGCGTCCTAGGAACAAGGACATGCCGATGTCACCTGGTAATCTGGGGTACCAGATGGCAATACGATGAAGTGTAAATATGGTCCCATTCCTTTGTTGTTAGGGTATGTGACATTTCCTGCAACTGACACATTGCCTCCTACATCATCAGGGTGGGGCAAAGTAGGTTTGTAGTTGTTTATTTGGAAAATAATACAATAATTAATACATAATAATACAAAAATAAACTTTCATGTACTCACACCTGTAAACCTACTTTTGCCCCACCCTGTATACTCTCAATAAATCCTTGTTCAGTGGAGAAGAAAGAGGAATCAAGGATGGCTTGGGGTCAGAGGTGGGACTTGGGGGGCTGGGTTGGGGGGCTGGAGGGATTGAGAAAAGAAAGGAAAAACTCATGGACATGGAAAACAGTGGGGGCATTTCTGGGGGATGTGGGGGTGGGGGGAGGTATAGGAGGGAGAAACGGTGATGGATGGAGACTTGACTTGGGGTGGTGAACACACAATACAGTGCACAGATGATGTGTTGTAGAACTGTGCACCTGAAACCTGTATAATTTTGTCAATCAGCATCACCCCAATAACTTCAATATAAAGGTAAAAAAGAAGTTAAGACACACAGTAAGTTGCTGAGCTTGTCAGCAGGTAACATGTGTTTCGGTAAAGGCTGAGTGTAGAAGGAATGTCGACAGGGTTCCTGGGATGTGGCTCCAACCTGCTCTCTTCTCTTCTCCACCACAGTAATTCACAGAGAGCCATCCCACGGCATGTTTACCCCTTGGAGGCTGGTCTGTTTATATTTGTGGGGACAACAAAGCACCTATTTCTAGATGTGGCCAAATAATGTGACTTCTAACTATTGATGAAGAAAAACATCTTAGAAGTTTTAAACATAGCTGATGGCTATTAAATCATCCATATGTGATGGAACAGGGTGAGTAAAAACTTCTACTGCCTCTAGACTTACCCTCTCATGGACGGAATCAGGTGGTCCATGCTGAGCTCAGAGATCATAGAGTCATTTCTTTGTTTTCTTTATTTTTATTGTTGACACTATTGCAGAAGCTCCCATTTTCCCCCTTTTGTCCCCCTCCTCCCAGCCCCTGCTGCCCCTTCCCTCTGGCCATCACCACACTGTTGTCTGTGTCCACGGGTTTTGCCTAGATGTTCTTTGGCTCATCCCTTCACCTTCTTTCATCGAGTCCTCCCTCCCTTCCCCTCAGACAGCTGTCGGTCTGTTCCGTGTGTCCATGCCTGCATAGAGCCATTTCTGCAAGGAGCTACTACCATCACTCTGCCCTTCAGCCAGTCTGGTTTTATAGCTGCAAGTCCAAAGAAGGTGACTTGTTCCCCAAAACATACTAAATGATCCAGGAGGTATAGGAAAAATTGAAGGAATATAAAACCTACAATACAGGCTCAGGGTATGTGGACTGTCTCCTGATCTCGTCATTTCTAGCCAAGTCTCCATAGAGCCTCCACATTGCAAACGTCGTGAAATGCACCCTGCACTCCTAAAGGCAGACTTGCCTGAGAGTTTAAACAGAGTCTCCTTCTCTTCCTGCCATGCCAAGCCGCATGTATTTGGGGTTTTGTTTTTGAATTGTGTTGTTTCTTCAGTATAAGAAAATAAGCAAATAACAGAGTGGTTTTTCCAGTGCATTTCAAAGGCATTTATCAGAACCTCAATGATAGATCTTTTACTTGAAGTGATATCAAGTGACCATCAACCTTCCAAAACAAAGAGCCTCTTGATGAGCAGAAGGCTCAGTGAACCCACACAGCAAATTTATAGCCATGGCCTTCTTTGTACTAACATTTTCCTCTTCATCCATTCATAAGATGTAAATTTAATGGTCTAGAAATGCTGGCAGGCTTTTTAAATTTTTCTTTGCATGATATTATATGCAGATTCATTTATTCATGTCCTGAACTATAATACAAACTTCCTAGCAGTGAATGGCTCTAATCACAATTAGGTGCCTGACCATTTCATGTTAAATAGCTTCGATAGCTCAACAGATTGGGAGGAAATTGTTCTTGAGCCTATTCTATCCCCCGTCTCTCTCTTCTGCTCTTGGGATTTTTCCCCTGACAGTGGAGCAAGTCTTTCTACAGTTTTTAATGTGTATTATTTTAGCACTGATCCCAATTCAAAACTTCTGAGACTACATAACCTTCCTCTCACTCGGGGTTAAACTACAGGTTTCCTTCCTGCCTGATACCGGAAATGACGTTCAAAATATCTGGCCTGGGGCAGTGAATCATCCTTAACAAATAAAAGCCAGTTTCATACGCCTTGGATGCTTCACTTTGGACAGAAATCTTTTAAAAAAAAATGTCTTCAGGTTGTATTACTTTAATTGAAAAAATAAAGATAAAATAAGAATTTTATTCAATAATTTTTGTCTTGGATAATAAAGTTTCAGGCAAGGTGAGGAACTGAATAGAAGGAAAGGATGCAAAAGTGGTTCAGAGTCTTGGAGGAAGCTAACGGATATACCAATTACCTACTTTTCCAACCATTTGTAAACACACTGAGAAACCAGTGCATCCAAGGACACCCTGTTCTAGCTCACTCCACCCTGTTCTACATCACCACACGGAGTTGTGCCAGCCTCCCTCGCCCACAGACACAGGTGCGATGAGAGAAAGACACTTTCATGCAGGATTAACAGAAGTGAACCTGAAAACAGCCGGCGGGATCTCATCTCCCTAGGCCTTCCTCGAAAGTGGTCGCCACCCCTCTCCTTAGTATCAAATAGAGAAAAGGAGCTTCAAAATTATTACTACAAAAAGATTTGGTTTCTCAGGGTCCTTCATTCCCCTCACAGGCACGTTCTACAGAGTAATGACAATATGGGAGACTTTCTGAACAGATTAAGCTTAGGAATTTGAACCATTTGAGAATTTTCATTAAAATAATGATACATCTTCCTTCTTCTTTCTGAGGAAATTAAATTGAAGCAGAATTACATTTTAGAAGACAAAAATTTGGTGGGCTGCCATTTTTCTTGCCAGAAGGTTCCTCTCTTCTTAAAGGGCCCAGAGCCTTGCTTCTGCTAGTCACCGGGTCTCAGTGCTTCCGTTCTTGACGATCTGCTCTGTGCCCAACCCTGGGGAGTGAAAACCACACGCATGACACCTGCCCGTCAGAAACATCTGCTTTCTCTGGCTGGACACTAGCTTCTCATACATTCCCCTATTGCTTAGGACCTGTTTTGTTGTTTTGTTTTTAATTGGGGATGCACCCCTCCTCAGTAAAAATGGCTTGAGCATCTTCAGTGCACATATATTTAATACTAAGCTATGAATATATATTACTTTCAAAGTACACTATACACATTGTTAAATATACACAAAAATAGAACTTTAAAAGTATTAAGGTAAGCAAAAAAAAGAAGTTCTAATCTCTTTCCTTGCACTCCCACTGGGATCTGAGGAGCTGACTTTGAGGACCACTGAGTCAGATGGTTATCCCAGAGCCCAGGGATGATGGAGATGGGGGGAATCATGGCATATGCCTTCAGACATAAAGGAGGCAAAAACGCTCTAATTGAGACTGTTTTTTTGTGACTTGACTGCATCTAGATCATTCGGAGACATTTTTGATAACCCCAACTCTGTGCAATCTCAATGACTCCGTGCACCAGAATGACTACCGGCTGCGCTAATAATAAAGCTATCAAGCTATGCATATCTCTGAATTATCTCAATAAAACTGAAAGAAGCTGGGAGGGTATGACAGTGTCCAGCTCTGCCTGCTAGTGACACAGTTGCCCCAGCTCTTTTTAAGACAGGGTATGAAATTAGACTATCAAAATGGGAGGACCATTGCCAGAACCTGTAAACCACCTAAAACAAATTATGCTGATCTCACTGAAGAAGCATCCTGATCCTGCGTAAATAAAGGTTGTGACTCTTTGGAAATGTACTCATCTGCATTTTAGATAAAACTTTGGAAGAGATCTATTTTGTTTTCATTAACATTATGGGAAATTTATTAAAATATCAGTTTGGTGGGGTTTTTAGTGAAAAAGACTTAGGGCACTTTACTAGTTAAATGTTGAGTTTGTAGGTGGTTAGAAAAAATATTGTCGCAGATCTCCATTGTCTTTATTACCTCTAATATCCACCGCTCTCTACAAGGCTGTGACAGAGAGGTGCTCAGGCAGGGGCTTACTTCAAAGAGAAATGTGGAAAAAACTACTTGCTACAGGAAAGATCAAAGAGAGCTGTTTCATTTACCCAGACATCCATAGGTTCCCTCGTTCATCAGGTTCCAACTACATTCCAAGTCATTCTCGGGGCACACAGCAGAGAGATGCCCTCCTGTTCTCAGTGAATGAAGAGGCCAGGGGGAGAGCTAGCAGTTAGCCCCCCTTGAGGCCTCCCTGCAGGCACAGCCAGGGTGTCCTCATGGCCCAGCCAGCGGCCTGGAGCAGCCCGCAGCATTTACATGGCCCTCCACGCTTGCTGCCTACGCTGAATTCTAAAAAATATGATACAGTCACGAAAGAAGATAATTAACAAGCATTTACTGAGCAAGAGCTGTGTAAACTACTCTGCTACAAATTTAATGAATATCATTTCATGATAGGAATATGATGATTGTGAGGGAAAGCCTGAGAGTCAGATTTCTTGAATTCATATCTCAGCTGCAGCATTTACTAGTGGGGTGTGTTGGGGGTAAGTTAGCTGACTGCTCTAACATTCTTCCCCATGTGTTAAATGGGACAATAATAGCTTTTATTTCAGAGGTAAATGCTATAGTTATGAGGAATAAACTAGGTAATCTGGGTAAAGCACTTAGGACTATGCCTGACACAGTCGATGTTCATTAGTGAGCTATTACATGTCTGTTCATCTTAATAGCTCATGAAGTAGCTATTACCATTATTGTCAATGTCTCCATCTCATAGGCGAGGGAACCGAGGCCTGGAGAGCCTGAACGACTTGCAGTGGTGTGGGGCCCGGCTGCCTGGGGCCGGCAGGCAGAGGTGCCGCCCAGCAAAGGAACACCAGTGAGATGAGCGCGGTGGTTCGGGCAGAACAGGAAGAGAGTCGCTTGCAAACAGACAATCGCCGTGTTCGTTTCAGAAGAAGAGGGCGAAATTAGTGTCAGAAAGAAGTCGGTTAAAGATACTTTCCATTATGTGGGTGTTAATAGGTTATGTGAGTATATGCTTTTCACGTGTGAATAAGAATTTCAGAATTTTCTGTGGGTTTTGGCTTTTTTCCCTACAAATCAACAACTGTGCTGCTGGGAGAAGACAAAGTCAAGTTGCAAGATTTGGGGATTAAAAAGTTAACACCCAGAATATACTAGAGTTTCTTTTTGTTTTTCTCATCAATTCCATGTTTTGTTGCTATTTGACATTTGATTGTAAAGACCGTATCTCCTGTTCTTTTGCTTTTTCATACCAAAACAGTTTTCTTTTTAGTTTATAAAACCTTGGCCCCTAGAATTTCTTCCCATCCACTCCTAAAGCTTACTTTTCTACACTCATACACTATGCCCTAAGTTGCCACCCCAGCTTAGTACTGGTGGGGTGATGGTGACCAGGAAAACAACGCAGCCCGAGAGGACCCCGCAACTGGTAGTCTTTCACAAGCTGCCACTAACCGAAGGAGACTATCCACCGAGTCTCCTGGAGGTGCTTCTGGAAAGAGGACCATCTTCCTGTTAAAGCCCCTCCCCATCACTGCTAGAAGATCTTATGTCTCCATAGAGACACTCCCGATTACTGTTTCAGTCTTATTAGTTAACTTATCAAACAGGAAAATAAAGTATCTAGTGAAACACTAAATGTTAGTAGCTTTCTGTTTTGAATGATAGAAATAGCAACAATGAATCATTACTCCCCTTCATGTACTTACAAACTCAAGAGACAGAAATACCAAGGTCTGACTAACAAGGCTGCAGTTTGACATCATTACGGCTCATGACTGTTTTCTCTAACAAAGCAGACTTTAGGCACTGTTTTGATTCCATTAATGACCATGCAAGATAAGGAGCTTTTTTTCCATGTGCCTAGATGCTTTCTTTCCTCACTCAAAATTTTAAGCTTGAGAGAGGCGTTGGAAACTAATGAGTTGCTTGTAAGGCCCCCAAGGAATAACCACAAATGAATTATAAATAAAGGGAAATTCTGCTCCCAATTTTTTCCATACAGATGAAATACAATGAGTCTTTCTTGGACCTGTAATTTCAACAGCTCACTTTGCTAATGCTTTCTGCCAGATTTCAGGGGTGTTCAGGAAATAGTTTATTACAACATTGAAAATATATGCATCATTTAGTTTTATAAATATGTATAAAAGTCACTAAATAATTAGTTGAACAAAAATGCATGCAAGCTTACTAGAAGATAAGCTAGTAAATAACTGTTCTCTCTGTATTAAGAATACAGGGTGGGGCAAAAGGAGGTTTTCAGTTGTGAGTATGCAAAACACAGAGTTTATTCTTGTGTTGTTATTTAATTATTGTATTATTTTCCATGTGAACAACTGTAAACCTACTTTTGCCTCACCCTATATATTTATATAGATCATTCATTCATTCATTCATTCATTGCTATTGAGCTTTAGTGTCCCCAGGGAGCATAAGTGAAGGGTAGGGGAATGAAAATGGAAAGGAGGGGAAGTGATACAAGACCTCTGTAGGGCTTAACCCTTTGGACTTTTTGAGGGGGCTTCATGAAATGTGCTTTGAACTGTCTGCCCAGAGACAGATAAGAAAGTAGTGGCACTTGGCTCCCATCCCCTACTGCTCAACCATGGTCCATGGGAATTGATTCCCCTACACTGCCCAGCAGGTTCCCATAGGTGCCTGGAAAGAAACCCCAAGGGAAGAAGCAAGAGGCATAGACAGTGGGCCTTTGGCAAGGAGCCGGCAGGGTCCACTTGCTTCAAGCTGGTCGGCACCTGTGCGGAGCAGGTCACTTCGGCAGTGGCTGCAGGGGAAGGAAAGATGGGAGGGCCCAGGGGATTTGCAAGGCAGACAAGGAGTGGCTCACAGGGTAGGAGAGGGTGCTGTCAGAGTCCAAGAATAAAAAGGTAGCACGGGAGAAGCAGAACACACACATTCTTTTTTAAAATTTCACTGGACATGTTTTTATTTTTTTAACTTTATTTTTATTATTGACACTCTTGCAGATGCCCCGATCCCCCCTGCCCTTTGCCCACCTCCACCCAGCGGCCATTCCCCCTTTCCTTTGGCCATCACCACACTGCTGTCTGTGTCTATGGATTACGCATTTATGTTCTTTGTCTAATCCCTTCAGCTTTTTCATCCAGTCCCCCCACTCCTCCCTCTGACAGCTGCCAGTCTGTTCCATGTGTCCAGGCCTCTGTTTCTACTTTGTTCATCGATTTATTTTGTTTGTTAGATTCCACATATGAGTGAGATCATATGGTACTTGTTTTTCTCTCACTGGCTTATTTTGCTTAACATAATAATTTCCAGGTCCATCCAAGCTGTTGCAAAAAATAAGAGTTGCTCTTTTTTATGGCAGCATACTATTCTACTGTGTAAATTTACCGCAACTTTTTTATCCATTCATCTACTGATGGACATTTGGGCTGTTTCCACATCTTGGCTATTATAAATTATGCTTCTATTAACATAGGGGTGAACATATCCTTTGAATTTGTGTCTCAGAATTTTTAGGATATATTCCCAGTAGAATCACTGGGCCATAGGCAGTTTTTTTTTAAAAAAAAGTTTGAAGTAGCTCCATACTGCTTTCCACAGAGGCTGCACCAGTTTGCATTCCCACCAGCAGTTCACTAAGGTTCCCTTTTCTCCGCATCTTCACCAACAGTTGTTTGTTGATTTATTAATGAAAGCCATTCTGACAGGTGTGAGGTGATATCTTAGGGTGGTGTTAATTTGCATCTCTCTGATGATTAGTGATGTTGAGCATTTTCCCATATGTCTATGGGCCATTTGTATGTCCTCCTTGGAGAAGTGCCTGTTCAGGTCCTTTACCCATTTTTAATTGGATTGTTTGTCTTCTTGGTGTTGAGTTGTGTATGTTCTTTATGTATTTGGGATATTAACCCTTTATCAGCTGTGTCACTGGCAAATATGTTTTCCCATTCAGTGGGTTTTCTTTTTGTTTTGTTGATGGTTTCTTTGGCTGTGAAGAAGCTTTTTAATTTGATGTAGTCCCATTTGTTTATTTTTTCTGTTGTTTCCCTTGCCTGAGGAAACATATCAGCAAAAATATTGCTGTAAGAGAGGTTTGAGATTTTACTGCCTATGTTTTTCTCTAGGATTTTTATGGTTTCATGACTCACATTTATTATTCATTTTGAGTTTATTCTTGTGTGTGGTGTAAGTTGGTGTTAACAGAAACCCCCCTGGGTTCTATTGCCCACTGCCATGAAAAAACTATAATGCCCAATGCCAAAGTCTTATGAAAAGGAAAGAAACAATTTATTCTAAAGTTATATAGGTTCAGAATAATGGTGGAATTCTGTTTTTAAATCCCAAAGTTCCTTAAAAATAAACACACACAGTCCTGCCTCCCCTTGCCAAAGCAGGCCAGGCAGAGGCACCATCTCTCAGGAAAAGAAATAGAAGTGTGTAGCTCAGCTGGGCAGATTCCCACTGTAACATTCTGGCTTCTTCCAGTCATCTGTGCTCAGCTTGGCCCCCGCCCTTAATCCAAAACCACGTGGTCTCCTCCTGGTGGGCCAGTGGGGGGTCCTTCTGCATCCTTTCAGACTGAATGTCCAAAACTGCATGGCTGCCCCGCGCTTGAGTTTAAATCCCAGTGCGGATCTTCCTCCTAACCCCGTTTCCTACTCCTCCCACAACCCACTGGCTCGGCCAGCACTCTGGCTTCTTCTTTCTCCCTTACAGTTTTTAGTCCGGGCAGGTGTGGCCTGGCAAGGTAGGAACTGCCTCCAAGCCACTCCAGGAGGTGTAGGAGGCCCCTCCAGCTTCCTCAGGAGTCAAAGTCATACCATCTCCTGGCCTTGCTTAGCATCACTAAGATGATGGCCAAATTCTTTAGATATGCAAAGTCAGTCTCAACAGGCCTGCTCTGCTCCCCTTCCACCAGCCACATTAGTGGGGTTTTAGGGCTTCTCAGCCTGTTATATTGGTGGTCCAGTTTCATTTTTTTGAACACACACATTTTTATCTATGCTTATAGCCTAAAGTTGCTGATAACGCTGGCTTTACTTTTCCTGGACTCAGTTTTTCTGAAAAGGTTTTCAAATTCCCCCCCCCCCCCTCCCGACAAACACAAAATGTTCTTAGGTCTTTGTTGTAATATATGAAATTTTGACTTATATTTCACGAATATATGTGGGCTTTGAAATATTCTCTCCAATACCCCTCACCCATTGTGTAGGATACAGGTAGAGGGGAGATTAACCCCATGCTCTGCACCAAAGGTAGGGCCTGGATTAGTTTAACTCAACCAAGGTCATTTTAGGCTTCTTTGTACAAAGATTGGTTCAAAGAATTCAGGCTGAAGCCAGTTAGTGCATGACATTTCCACTGTGTGAGATCTGCTTGGTACTAGAGGTACCAGAAGCCTCTTTCACAGAATGCTGTAGTATATATGGACATGAGGCTTGGGACTACTCCATCCATTTCTGCCCCCAAGGAGTGAAGCCAGCCGAGGGCAACACCAGAGGGAGAGAAGAGCTAAAAAGACACAAACACTGGATGAAGTGACCTTGAAGCCATCCCCTCTGAGGCTTCCAGTTGAGTGAATACCTTTCTTTATTTAAGCCATTTTAAGTCAGATTTGCAGTCAAAAGCATCTTAACTGACACTCTGACAATCTCAGTCTCCCCAGCTTTGAGTCAATGATTTAATCCCACAGGGAATTTTGTTCTGGGGGAGGAAAACATGTCCCTCCTGAGGCGAAGGACCGCGTGTTCCTTTGGGTAAGATGTTTGCGGTGGCATTGGCTGGATAAGCAGGGAAGTAACACCTTGGAGCGACCCCATGTAGAACTCTCTCAAATCACCATTTTTTTTTCTTCTGAAGCAGTTTGACCAACTAAGCTGCAACTTATCTGAAAAATGTGTTCCACACACGACCTATACGATTAGACTGAGTTGATAGAAAAGAATTCAGGGCATTTTTCCAGCCAAGGCATGGGAGGGGGTTACTCATGTAAAGTCTAGCTTATGTAATGCAAGGAGTATTAAATTGTTTTTGATTACAGAAATTCCTGTCACATTAATATTTCATAACCTTAAGGATTTAGTTTGTTGGCCCAATTCCGTTGTATTTCCCTAAAGACTCTGTCCTCAAGTTGTGAAGTGTTCTCTCGAATAGTGATAGTGGCCGGTGGAGGGGAGAACAGTAAAACTTGACAGACAGGTCCCTGGGGGCAGGCACAGCTTTCTCTGCTTCAGAGGACTGTGCTGCTGAGAACCTTTCTGTGGTTTCATGTCCCTGAGTCTGACTCACTCTCTGCAGCTTTTGCAGCATAACCATTCGAAGTAGAGTGAGGGACCTTTCTGTATGACGGATACCAGGACCATGAAACTAGTACATGTTTAAACATCCATGGCAAGAAACGTTCCAGCTCTGTCCAGCATTCAAAGCTGTTGTCTGGCCTTCCTGCTGTTTGCCAGTTTGGCTTGGTGAAGTATGATACTTAACTTCACATCTTTGTATGATTATTTGCTAGGTAATTCAGGCACCCTTGCCTTCTGACTCAGAAAAGCTAATGAATTCAGAGGCATTGCTGCCAATTTTCTGAAACTCACAAAAGAGGGGTTATAAATATTCAGTTTCCACCAAATTCATATCTAATGTCTTATCAAAATGAAAACCAATGTATTATAAAGGCCTGAAAATTTTTTTAAATTATGGTTTCTGAATTTAATCTTCTTATGGATTGCTGAATGAATAAATTGACTATCACAAATATATATTTTGTTGTTGAAAAATTTCTTAACCTTTTAGATATCACTCCAAAGCCATGATCCATGAAAGAAATAATTGATAAACTGGCCTTCATTAAAACTGAAAACTCCTGCTCTGTGAAGGACACTGTCAGAAGAATAAGCAGACAAGCCACAGACAGGGAGAAAATATTTCAAAAGACACATCTGGTAAAGAATTATTATGCAAAATATACAAAGACTGGTAAAACTCAACAATAAGAAAATAAACGGCCCGAATGGAAAATGAGCAAAAGACCTAAATAGTCACTTCACCGAAGAAGATATTCAATTGACAAATAAGCATGTGAAAAGATGCTCCATATCTTATGCCCTCAGGGAAATTCAAATTCAAATAACCATGAGACACCCCTACATGCCTATTAGAGTGGCCAAAATCCAGAATATTGCCATTACCAAATGTTGGTGAGGATGTGGAGCAACAGAAATTTTCATTCATTGCTGGTAGGAATGTAAAATAGCCACTCTGGAATATAGTTTGGTGTTTTTTTACAAAACTAAGCATATCCTTACCCTATAATCCAGCAATTGTGCTCCTTGGTACTGACCTAAATGAGTTGAAAATTGTGTCCACACAAAAACCTGCACATGGATGTTTATAGCAATGTCTTACATAATTGCCAAAATTAGGAGGCAATCAAGATGTCCTTTAGTAGGTGGATGGACAAATAACCTGTGGTACATCCAGACAACAGAATATTCAGCACTAAAAGGAAATGAACTATCAAGCTCCATGAAGAGCCATGTGTATTACTTTATTTAAATGCGTATTACTAGTGAAAGAAATCAATTTGAAGGCTATAAAACTTATGATTCTAGCTACATGACATCCTGAAAAGGCAAAACTGTGGAGACAGTAAAAAGATCTGTGGTTGCCAGGAGGAAGGGGTGGGGTGGAGTGAAGGGGTGAACAGGCTGAGCACAGAGGGTTTTTAGGGCAGTGAAAACACCCTGTATGAAACTATAAGGTGGATATATATCATTCTACCTTTGTCCAAACCCACAGAGATCACTCCAAGAGTGAACTGCAATGTAAATTATGGGTTTTGGGTGATAATCATGTGTCAATGTAGGTAATGATGGGTTATTTTTTATAACAAATGTACCACTTAATGTGAGATGTTGGTAATGGATGAGGCTGAGCATGTTTGGATGGAGGGACTATATGGGAAATCTCTGTACCTGCTGTTCAATTTTGCTGTCACCCTAAAACTGTTCTAAAAAGATATACGGAGATAGCAGAAGATTTGACTTTAGGTGGTAAACACACAATGCAATTATACAGATGATGTACCATAAATCATTTAGAAGTGTATTAACCAATGTCACCTCAATATGTGTAATTACAAAGCCCATTTGAAAGTGAAAAAAGATGTTAAATTTCAAGCAGTTATACAAGGCACCAACACTGTCCCATGTAGTCAAGATTTATAATTTTACTTTTACCAAGGACTAAGAAAAAAGGGTAGATTTCCTGTGATCCAGCCATATGTAGCAATTTAAAAGATTTTGTTTTCAATGGAATCAGTGGAATTATTAGGCCTAAATAATTTTAGTAATAACTTATAAGCATATTTCAAAGTGTCCAGCAAACTTGAGTTTTAAAGACACTTTATTCTCCTGCACCTCTGCGGTGAGGGACAGCTGGCCCCAGTGTGAGTCGGTGCCGAGCCTCAGCCTGCACCCCAGAATCACGGGTGAGGAAGGCAGGCAAATCTTCTCCTTTGGGCCTCTGAACCTTTTTGTTCTTGGGGGATGGAGATAATAATACTATTAAGATTGTTTAAGAATTAAATGAGATAATAGTAAATGTTAATTTCCATTTCTGTTTTTCACCTCTTAGAAATACTTGAAAAATAACTAAAACTTCTTGATTTTCAAGGTTTCTTGCTCTTCATACCATGCCTGACATCATGTTCCCCTGGCAAGTTATGATCCACAAACAGGGTTCTTGCAGAATTTTTATAAACAAGCAGCTGGAACAGCTCAGTTTTGAATGTTTTCTAAGACAATCAACCGGCCACCCAAATCAGGTATGTGCAGACTGAAGCTTGTTTGCAAACAAGTATGTGAGAGACTAAACAGGGCGTGGAAGGCTTGCTTCTTAGTCTTGAATACATTTGTTTTAAAGTTTTCTCAGTACAGAGACTTTTCATTTATTTATTTATTTTTTAAATTCTTACCCAAGGGTATGTTTATTGATTTTAGAGAGAGAGGAAGACAGACAGAGACAGAAAGAGGGAGAGAGAGAGACATCAATGTGAGAGGGAAGCATTGATCCCGTATGAGCCCCAGCTGGGGATCAACTGGAACGTAGGTATGTGCCCTGACTGGAGATTGAACCTGCAACCTTTTGGGGTATGGCTTGATGCTCCAACCAACTGAGCCCCCTGGCCAGGGCAGGAAGACTTTTTAAAAAAGTTTTGTCTCCAAACAACTGTGTAATTTGGAAATATAAAAGTATCCTCAAAAAGATGATTTTTTAAAGCCAAAAGCCAGAGCATGTTGCTTTCCTTTCTGGAATCATTTCTTCTACTTTCTTTCCTCTTTTTTTTTGCTCAGCTTGAGTTTTACCCAGGGTGTACTTGTGACTTTGACCGGGACTGCATGAAACAAGCACACCAGCAGAGGATTCAAGGCCTACTTCTAGGCTAAAAGCTTTGGGATACTCTCAACTAGTCAATCTTCAATACAAATGGCCATGCATCAAGTAGATAAGCCTACAGCATCTGCAACCAGAGGCAAATGCTCCAGTGACTTGGGCAAGTTACCTAAACTTTCTAGAAAACGGAGATGATAATATCGTCTCATTCACCATGTTATTATGGGAGCTAAGCAATGAAATGTACATGAAATGCCTAATACAAGACCAGAACATGAAGTGGTCTCAGCACATGTCAGTCCATGACTGTAGGTAGATGATGTTGCCCGGCGGTCTGTTGCCTAGGATGGATTGATGACAGCCAGGCTTGGATTGCAGCTATAGGAAAATCCAAGCAGGGTCATTTGATATCTGCTTGCTCTTGGAGTTAGTATTTTCTAGAGATAGATACTTCAGAAACTTGTTAAAGAAATATTCTTTCTGGCTATTCTGAGATGTGCTCGGGGATCATTTGGGAGTCTTGGAAGCTGGGCAGAATCTCCCTAAAGCAAAAAGATTAAAAACAATATAGAGCAACATGGAGGAGAAAGGCGTGGGCTTCCTCTGTGTGGGTGAAATAAGACAGTTATGACTAATGCTGGATGTACTTGTTCCTGGCTGAGAGCACAGTGTTTATTCAAAGTTGGGCCTACACTGAAAGAGAGAATAGATGTACATAAAATGTTATAAGGGAGAGTTTTCGTGAAAAAGATTGGTTTTTCATCTCAAATTCATTACCAGAGGCATACCTATACAAGAAAACACAGAACTCTGTTCCCCATCCAGTTGCAAATCAAAAAAGGAAATGAAACAGATTACCTCTATCTTAGCAAAATTCCTTTCTTTAAGAATTTCGGTAAACACAAAAAGGCATTTCTAAATCTGGCAATCAAAGAGGATGCTTATCTAGAGTCCACAAAATTCAGATAATTCTAGAACTCAATTAATTCTACTTTTAGTTTTGCAAATGGATGAACTGTGAACCGCAGAGGGGAAGTTGATACAAGTAGGAAAAGAGTCTAAAGCTATTGAGCAGCACAGGCAAAATTCACCTCACCTGATCCCCAGGTGAGTCCGCCTCCTCTACCTCATCCTTCCCTTCAGAAAACCCACAGCTCACTAAACTCCTTCACACTAAACTCCTTCACTTTGTGAAATGGCTACTGTATAAACTAGGACAGTTTATTTTATTTGAGTGTAAAAAGCTGGTTTTCTTTCGGCACAGAAAGCCATCCAAAGGTAAGCAACCTAAAATTAGTTTTTCTTGATCAGGTAAGTCCAACCACTTCCATCAACACCATCCACCAGGTTCTCATCATGTCACTAAAGACAATGTCACTCTTTATAGATAATATGATTTAATCACCTTTGCTATCTGTGGTAGGAAGAAATGGAGGTTTCATAATAGACTGAGAAAGGAAATGAGAGTCACCTTCCCCTCAATCCACAGAAAGAATGACTGATGGATATTGCAGGATATTAATGTGGTCCTACCTGGCAAGGGTGAAAAACACCTGCGTCTCAATCGTTTCTTCTGCCCACACACTTAGAACAATGGAGCTTACTCTAACCTGCTCCTTAAAGAGGCACCTTTTCAGATCTTCTCATGTGCTTTAGTCTCATATTTGAGATCTCTATTGTTTCTGGTGGCAAACACAGAAGGAAAGGCCCATCAGAAGTGAATGAACTAGGCTCATTCCTTAACCCAGGATATTCTTTTCTGAATGTCAGTATCAGAATGTGTCATAAAAATACCAAAATCTAGTCGACAAGTAAACTTGTTTAAATCCGATCCGTGAACGCTGTCTTATTTTATGCCTGCATAGGGAAGAAGTGCACACCCTTGTTGCCCTGAATTGTTTTTAACCTTTCTGCTTTAGAGATATTTTGCTCAGCTTCTAAGACTCCCAACTGGTCTCTGAGCACAGCCCTGAACAGCCAAAAAAATTTCTTTAATAAGTTTCTAGAGTATCTAGAGTTTCTATCAGCAAAAGTTATTGACTCTAAAAGTCATGGAATATTAAAGAACTCTGCTTAGAATTTTCTAGAGCTGTGATCCATTCTAGGAATCCAGACAGACAGGGGATATCTGCATCTATCTACAATCATGGACTGACTGGCATTCAGGCTTTTCATTTTCTGGCTATGAAAGGTATCGGCAGGCATTTCATGCATAGTTCTTTCCTTAGGAGAACCTTGAAATCTTAGGTTTTGTTAGGCGTCCTCGATCATTCACACACACAGACACACCGCACACTGCTTACAAGACTTTTCCTCTGAGGTCTAGAATACTGAGCTCAACACAGCCCTCTCTTTCCTACTCAAACTTTACCCCTGAAGGTCAGTTGGCTGAGCTTCTGTCTCTGCTCTCTCTACTAGAAAATCACTGGGCAGTCATGATGACTTTGGGTAACAGTAAAGAGCCTTGTATATCTCTGATTTCAAAAACATGGGGGATTTTTATTTCATTAGGGAAGATAATTTCCTGACAACGCATTTCCAAAATTTCTTTTTAGGGTCACCTTAAGCATCTCTATGGATGGAACTTGCGCTGATCCTCCATTCAAACCTGTGCATTCTGTTGCCTCACTTTTGGTCCGAGGACTGCGAGGCAAGATCCCGTGAATATGAAGCAGCATATGAGCTGCTCAGAGCACAATGCAACTCTACTGACTGTGCCTACTTGAATAAGCTATGCCAGGGTTTAAACCAAACATTTACATTTATGTGAGCAGTATTTACTATCTCTGGGACTTCTTTCTCAACGTAAAGGTTGTTGAGGTATGTAGGAGATTTGCCCTACCCATGTTAAATTTTCTACACACTCTGAAGCATTTTGCCTGCCTGGTTTGTTTACATGACTGAATTAGGTACTGAACTTTCCACAACATTCTCTTGATTCAAAATAACTGGTTCAACTGGTTGAATTACAAGGATGAAATTTGTAAACACAATGCACTTATTTATGAGAAATGTGAATTTTTCATGTGAAACTTTCAAAAAATAAAACTTTAAAATAGTTTAGTGTGGATTTTCCTTTCATGTAAATCAGGAATAGTCTGCCCTTTAACACAGTCTGAAAATGAAACCTCTCTCAACAGGATGAAAACCTGATTTGCTCATCAATGGGACAAAACTTATTTGGCAGGGTGGGTGTATTCTTACTGCATCACTTAGTTTGGGATCCAGAAGCAATCGACAACCATATTAGAGATTTAGCCCTCAGGAAAGTCATGGTCTAGATCTAGATAAGGTGCTGTACAACCTGGAGAAGATGGAACAGGGCTGACAACATCACTAGACAAAAGGTTGGATTCTGTAACCCTCACAACACAACGTGGGTCTGATGCCGCCCTACTTGGTCTTCGTTCTCACTGGTCCTGCTCTCGCTGGTTTATTATTCTCAAGTCAGAAGCTAGGAGGTGGGTTCATTGCATTTATTATCACTTTCTGCCTCCAAATCTATTCTGAGGGGTTGCACAAATCCCTAATTTTTCCGTTCCAACACAGCATATCACCTTTTCTGCCTACAGATACCAAAAATTGTAACACAAAACACACAAAATCTTTGGAAGCACATTTTCTGTATAAGTATCATGACTTATAAGAAAACTGCTTTAGGTCTGATTCCCAGGAAAGAGTCTCTACAACTTGTGTGCTGAGATTGTGTGCTGAAAATTTCTTTAGAAGAGTCCTTGGGATCAACCCTGAGGTGAAATGAAGGAAGGTGTGGGCTCAGGAAGGAGTCACACTGTGTTGTTAGTGTAAAAAAGGTAGAAAATTTGGGTTTCTCCCACAGGAAGCTCTGGAGCAAAGCTCAGACTCATCCTACGTTGAAGCAAAGGCACCAGTACATTGTAAGCGGCTTCCCCACCTCCCCTGCTCCCCAGCCCCACACCATAGACATAGGAAGGGGACATGTCTTGGAAGAAGGCAGCAAAGTTCAGCCTGAGAGTTTATGGAGAAAGACTCAGATGAGAGCCTTTAGCTGATAATACTTTCAATTCTGAAGTTAAGATCTGGGTGGAATATCCTAGTATCCGTTACAAAATCCCAAAGAAAACAGCTGGCTAGACAAGCTGTTTGGGCAATAAGCATGAGGGTTTCACTGATTTGAATGAAGCCTTTCTTTACTTTTCTCTAGGAGCCATGAGATCATCTTCACCAAGTTTACAGTAGAAGACATGAGACTTCTGGGTCAGAAACAAAGGGCAATGCAATTTTCACAGCAGTATACTAGCTGGAGCATTTGTTGGTTCTCCAAGTCCCAGTTACTCTAGGGCAGTGCAAAGAGGGCTGGATGACACTGTCAGATGCAGCAGGTTGGGATACAGTAGTGGATCCTTGAATATGGGGAACTCAAATCTTTTATATTAGGCATTAAGCAAAGCCTGCCTTCTCTCTGGATAGAGACACTGTGTCTATCTTACAAGACTGCTATACTAACATCCTTGAAAACATAGTCTGGAACAAAGGCAGTTAGTGATTCTGCTAGAAAGACAGGCAGAAATGCTAGAGACCTAAGAGGAATTGTCACCCAGCAGTACCTACCTTACTAGCCGCCATATAGAGAGAGTAGTTACCGTAACTGTTATGAACATGGGGTCTAAGCCAGGCTGCTTGAGGTTAAACACTAGTTCTATCACTTTAAAGAATGTGACTTGAGGCAAGTTCCTTAACCTCTGTAAGCCAAAGTTTACTCATCTGTGAAATGGAAAAAATAATAATACCTACGGCATAGGATTGTTGTACAGACAGATTGAGATAAGACACATAAAATGGCTAACATGTACTAAGCAGATGAGTAAATGATAACCAATTGCCTGGTTATTTTCCCCAAGTACCAGAAATATGAAAAAAGATATTCCTCAAGTGTTTAAGAGAAGTGGTTGACGGTTTATCATATCCCCTGGAGGTTCTCCCTCATCTTGCATGTGTCTCAGTTCCTATTCTTGCACTACACAGCCATGTATTTCCACTCAGATTTGGCCATTTACCCTCCACGTACTGTGACAATGACCTCGAGTACTCCTTTTGACAACCAGACATTTGGGCCTACCTCTCTTGTGCAGCCTCCTTTTAACCTCCCAATCCTAGCGACCAACCCAGCATAATCCTCCTCTGTGGGATCAGCTCCACCACAGTGACTCAGGCTAGCCTTGGAAAGGAGGAACACAAAGACTTCTACCAAAGTCACTCAGAGAATCACTAAATGTATAAGCCGTCTCACTCTGCCTGGATGTGACGAGATGACCCTCTGGGCCTCATTTGTAACATGGGACATGTAAGGGCTAAATGACTACTACCAGGTTCCTGCCAACCCTCAGGTATCACAACCTTAACCCTCACAAAAAAGGGTGAGGCCCTTATGAAGGAGATTGGTCTGAGGTGGCAGAGTGCAAAAATGAAAAAATAGAACAAGAAAAAACATGTGCGAGGAAACTATGACAGTCAAAACCACTGGGCTATAACTTCTTAACCTTCCTGACCACCCAGTACATAAACCCAGCCACGTCTTCCTCCTCTTACCCAGTTACAATGTCCCTCCTCCCACCCAAGGCTGATCTCCCAGAGGAGGTTGGCATTCCATCTCTTCTCTTGGGTTAGGCCCTCTGTGCACCTTTAACCTCCCGACCATTCCCATTCAGATGTATAGGAGCTCCACAAACCAGCAGCAGCAGCGACAGCAGGGAGCTTATTAGAAATTCAGAAACTTGGGCCTTCTCCAGTTCTCTGAATCAGCATCTGCATTTTAACAAGCTCTTTGGGTTTTTTTAAAAGCACATTCAGTTCACTGGTTCTCAAACTTGCCTGCACACTGGACTTACTTGTATAGTTTTCTTTTTTTTGACACTATTATAGATGCCCCCCTCCCCCCACCTTTGCCGACCTCCACCCAGCCCCCACCCCTCCTTCACCACATTGTTTTCTGTGTCCAGGGGCTATGCATATATGTCCTTCGGCTAATCTCTTCCAGTCCCTCCACCCCTTGTCATCCCTGAGATCTGTCAGTCTCTTCCATGTGTCCATGACTCTTGTTTTATTTTGTTTATTAGTTTATTTTGTTCATTAGATTGCACATATAAGTGAGATCATGTGGTATTTGTCTTTCTCTGACTGGCTTATTTCTCTTAGCATAATGCTCTCCAGGTCCATCCATGCTGTCACAAAGGGTAAGATTCCTTCTTTTTTACAACAGCGTAGTGTTCCCTTGTGTAAATGTACTACATCTTTTTTATCCACTCATCTACTGATGGACACTTTGGCTGTTTCCACATCTTAGTTATTGTAAATAACATTGCTATGAACATAGAGGTGTTTATATACTTGTGTCATTTTTAAATATCGTGATGCCTGGGCTCTATCTTACAAAGGATCTGATTTAATTGTAATTAAAGGAGGGCTGGGCATCAGAATTTTTAAATTCTCCACAATGTAAGCTCTCTAATGTCAAATCAAGGTTAAAATCTATTACTCTACTATCACTTATATCAAAAGATAAAAAAGCCTCTACTTGAAACTATTTATACCCCTAGTTATTTGTTTTGTTATTTACTATTTCTCTGCTTTTTTTCCTTCATAGGTAATAAACACTTTCTTAGCTTCCTTGTCTCAAATTCACCCCATGTCCCATTCCAGTCTGACTTCTCTTCCTCCAGACTAACAAGATTGCCTGTGCTAAACCACCAATGAATTCCATTTGACTAAAGGGGCACTTTGAGTTCAATTTCTTACTAGTTTTCTTGGTCTGCCACTGACACAGTAGACTCATTCTCTAGTTTGCTCTTCTTCCCAGAATTCTCTTCTCACTTCTCTTTCAAATGGACACTTGATATTGCCAGTAGGATGTCTCATGGGCATCTTAAACTCAACATGTTCATTGCTGAACTCTTATTTTTCCCATCAATATCAGTCCCTTTTGTCTTCTTCTCAATAACTGCTGCCTCCTTTTTCTATCTCATTAAATGGCCCCTAAATCAGAAATCCTAATAGATTTTTCAACATCTTCTATCAATCTGTCACAAACTCTAATGGAATCGACCACCTTAATTTCTTCCAAATTTTTACACTTTCCCCCCATTTCCATTGATGTCACTTCATGCCAGCCACCATCCAACACCTGGACCAGCATAATTACTTTCAAAATGACCTCCCTGCTTATTACCCTGCCCCCTTCAGTCCATTGTAACCATAATCCAGATAATTTCATGATCCACTGCTTAAAACTCTACAAGGTTTACCATTGCACTTGAATAAAATGGGCCCTTTCTTAACTCTCCAACCCTGTCAGTTTCTCTCTTGTAAGTGTTCTTTCCACTCAACACTGTCCAGGGCCAAGTTCTTCCTTGCTGGGGGACCACTCTGTCTTGTGGGCAGCTGCCATGGCCTGGAACAGCTTCTTAGAGTCCAGTCAGAATTGGATGGAAATGAGGCCCAATCTCTTGCTCAAGCCATTTAATTTAAGAAAAGTATTTTAAAGGGAAATCTCTATTCTTTCAACATCATCACTTTCTTCAAATCTTACAAAATAGCACATCAAAACTAAACCTCTACTTCAGATTGTCTGTATAGCTTTGCTACATTGTAGTAAGGATTTCATAAATTTCAAAGGCTTTGACAGGCTGTTAGGTAGTAAAATAACTTTCATAAGGGATTTAATTTTTCCATATCTATGAAATGTGGTCTCTGAAATACTGCTACAAATAATCTGTCTCTAAGCTTCATAATGACATGAATGTATGTCAGAAAATATCTAAGGCAATTTACTTCTATCATAATGTCCTGTGATCATTTTTTAAAAGAAAACAAAAAGATTGGAAGAAAAGGAATAAGGGAAGAGAAGCCCTCTGAGCCTATAAAATTAGAAGCAAATTTCAGAAATAGTTATTTGCAGGGGGGAGAGTATGTTTTGGGGGAAGTATGCTAATAGATTATCAGTTGTTGTTTCAATAACTTTAAAACTATAGTGATGTTAGTTTTATAAAGCATCATTTGTTTTGTTTTGATTGTACCAACCTTACAGTCAATTTCCTGGCTATAATATTGTACTATATTGTGCAAGATGTCACCATTGGGGAAACTGAGGGAGGGGTACATGGCATCTCTCTGTATTATTTTCTTCAATGAGATATATTATTATTACATAAGATGTAGAACATATATTATTATATAAGATGTAGACTATAATACATGTATACAGATATTATTATATAGGATGAACTTTTTATACAGATCTGTATATACACACATATAAGATAATTCAATCAACTCAAAGTAAAAAGTTTTTTTAACCAGTATCATCTGAGTAGGGCAATAACAAGTTTGACATATGGATCAATGAGGCTCTGCTTTTTCTGTCTCTGCATCCACTGCAGTAGCCCACTATTACCTTTTCGACTCACACCCACTGCTCTTCTGAAGCCGTCAGTTACTCTTAGAACTCTTTCTCATCCCTGAAAAGCCAACATACTCTGTTTTTATATTGGCAAAAGTCTTTTTTGCAGCTTTTAAGGCTAATGGATTTATCTAAATCTACCGTTTTTTGAAACAAAGTTACAAATTTTCAGTTCTACCTAGATGTTATCCGTCAGGGTAAAATGCATCTTCAACATAAATGATACAAGAATAGGTAAAAACTTATCTTCATATTTCCTACTATAATTTAGGTTGTTGGTTTAAGCCACCTAAAACAGGCTCTGGACTTACAAACTGAAGTATATACTGTGTCTTTCATTTTCTAGGTGCTGTGACAACACACCAATAATTTATAAAGGAGTTAATGAAAAAAGTACATTTTGTCTTTTAAATGTATTTAATTATTTCCAAAATACAAATGTTAAATATCTTCTTATTTTAAAGTAATATATAGTATTTTTCTCCTGTTACTTTGCTGCATTTTGTAAAATTAAACTTTTTAACTTTAGACGATTATAGATTCACATGCAACTGTAACAAGTAATACAGAAAGATCCCATGTATTTATTAACCAGATTCCCAGGGGTAAAACTATGGCACAATATCACAACTGGGAAATTGATCCTGATACAATCCAGTGATCTTATTCCAGTCTCCTCAGTTTTACTTGTAGTTATTTGTTTGTGTAGATGTGTTTATTTCTACGTACAAGTTATATATGTTTTCTTTCATTCAGTTTTCAACAGAAGGACATCAGACCTCATTTGTATTTCTGCTTCTGGAAATAGCAGATAGAAATTTTAGCGGCAGAAATCAGAACCCACCCTGCAGTGTGCTGTTTCCTATGATAGCATGAAAATGTCCCACACTGCTCCACAAAAAGCAATCAGCAACCCTGGAAAACAAAAGACGGTTTGGGTGGTTTTTCTGTCTTAGTCTTTCATATCAGAATTCTCTGTGTTAAAAGAGCAGGCTTCCCTCTCATCTTCTAATCCACTCCTACCCCCACCTCCTTCCATTCCTTATTTTTTGTTTGTTTGTTTTTAACAGATAAACTAAAAATACCCTTTGGAAAATCCCAACTCAAGTGAGCAAAGCTACTCTTCAAAGAACTAAAAGCAAATGATTAAGAGAAATCTATTTAATAGCAAGTACTGAAAAATCTCATCTTCTAATGAATAAACCTAGAAAACATTCTAAAAATGGTAGGTTGCTGATACTTTAACGCAAAATGAAGAACACAAAATTATAAAAGGTCTGGTCGAAATGATTTCTTACCTCTCTGATAATGTCCTCACCTTAAATTAACAACATATCCACACATGTGCACACATCTTACACACCCAGTGTCCAAGGCAAAATAAAATGAACACTGCAGCTAGGTGAGTGCCTTTCCCAAGTTGTAGATACTGTAGTTCCTAAATAGCTAGGACAAAAAGAAACAAGGGTTGTTGGCAAAGCATGAAGGATGTTGATCACTTTCTCAGGAATAAAAGGGTTACATGTCATTAACAGAAATGGAAGAGCACTTAGAAAAACAAGATGCTTAAATCTTGTTAGGATAGGAAATCTAATGTTAGCTTAACAGCAGAACCCCAAACCTGCTTGTCCCAGAATTTTTTCCACCAGGACATGTTATCATCACTCCATACACTTTTCCTACCAGGCCCTTTTCTCTCCACACTTCCTGAAGTAGATATGCTTGAGAGGAAAAAAATAGGAAGAAATACTAAAAAAAAAAAAAAAAAAAAAAAAAAAAAAGATCCAGAATGAACTATTCATATGAGGCAGCCCACTTTTGATTCATCGCTGAACAATCTGAGAATTTATGCAGCGTAGTCTATGAGTATTAAGCACAGAAAACAGGCCAAATGGGCCGTAAAAGACCCGTTAAGTGATGGAGTTTCCTGAGGGATTCATGGTGCTAGTGCCAGGCCTGATCTCTGCGTGAGCCTTCGTTCTTCTACACTTGAGCTTTTAGTTGAAAGTGGATGAGAGAAGTCCTGAGGCTTTGTGAACCCCAGGTGTCTGTGAAGTGAGACTGGGAACTTTTCTCCCCCCACCGTGAAAGGGTTTGCTAGCCAGAAAAGGTATTCCGAGCCTTCTCTACTCAGATGCAGGTATTCTGAAACCTACAGAGAGGTTCACAGGACGGAAACAAACGGCAGTGGAATCTCTCTGCTCGGAGAACACCCCATGGGCCCCCACTCACAAAGGGCCGTGCAGCGAAGCGGCTGCATGCGGTACTTGAGCGTGGACGGCAGGGAAGGGCTCAGTCAGCAAAGAACTCTCATAAAGACCTGTATTTGTCAGCAGGAAGGCGTTCTGCATTAATAATGACAGAGATGAACCTTTAAAAACCATCCACTCCTCTTAATTCATGAGCACATTACAGAGAGAGCGATTCGTAAGCCAACAACATCTTTTTCGGTTACGCAGATGTGGACGCTTTCCTGGCCGTGGTGAAGCCCAGCACGGCCTGACTGTTGCCATGCGACATGTGGGAGCCCGTGGCCAGGGCTGTCCTCCCGCCTCGGCGAGAACCGGCTGCCAAAGGAGATGGGCCTGTTTCTGATTAGCCCGCTGCCCCCGGTTCCTAAGAGGAGCCTGGCTCTCACCCAATCCGCAGCACAGTTCATTAGAAACAGAGATTTTGGACAGCGGCCCAGGGCGGCACTGGGAAGAAAGGTCTCCAACAGTGAGGTCTCCCTACCGGGAGGATCGGAGACAGCCAGCACCTCTTCGTGATGACTCAGCTTCTGGCCTGAAAGACAAGGATCGGTGGCTCGCCTCTCGGAGAGTTCCCTGTGTCGTTCACCCTCATTCACCTGAACTGGTAGGCCTAACTAGTGGGGCTAATAGATTAAAGGAAGAGTTTCCCATGTGTCCTAGCCACTCCAGCTGAAAATGATCAGTCTCTTCAGCTGATGGGAGCCTTGGCTGGTGTCCGGAATCAAAGGCTTGAATTCATCTTATCTCTGCTGCGCAGGCTGAACAGGCTGTCTTGATGCCAGGCCCGCAGCGGCTTTCCCAGGCGAGGGGGTGTCTAATGTCAGTGTGGGGTTGCAAGGCCGACTCAGAGGCCATGGCACTGTGACAGCAAAGCCACTGGTCTCTTCTCTCCTTGGGCTTCCTTTGCCTTCCTGAACAATTGCATCTTTAGCCTGGCCAGAGAGCAGGCCCTGTCTTTTTGAAGCCTGCATGAGGGAATGCCAGCATACATACACGCACCTACACACAAAACTTCCGTTGATCTATAAGCCTCAAAGGTGCTGTCTGATCCTTCTTTGAAGTGACTTGATGATTGCATTCTTTTTTCCACAAAAATGTTCAAAAAAGAGTACATTTTTTCTTCACTCATTATTCTCAAGTAAACAATTTGCAAAGGTACTTAATGCAATAGGAAACTTTATAAGTGCTCAGATATGCTAATACAAACTTCTGATTGTTTGCCTTAATTAAATAGGGAGTATAGTATTAGTGGTTAAGCATTCAGGCTCAAGAAGCAGACTTTGTGGGTTCAAACCTAACTCTACCACTTATTAAAGAATTCGAAGTTACTTGTTACCAACTTACCATGTACTTTGATTTTTCTCATTTGTAAAATGGGCTCATGTTAACACTGCCTACCTTCTAGGGCTGTTATGGAGACAAAGAGTTAACAGAGGCAAACATGTCCTCACCTTAAATTACCACACATGGGCACATGACACACGCACAACCATGCCTGGCATATATGGGTAGCCAATGCATGTGGCCGTCCTGGCTGTTGCTATTTATTGATTGTTATGGACTAATGCTCTACAAACAGGCTCCTGTGGTAACACTTAACTTACAATTCACTGTTAGTAGCATTTCACTTCTTTCAAACTGGAACCACACCCACCGTGCTATTACCCAAGCCTCATCACAAGCCCCAGCTGGGTGTGCTGCTCACTGTTCTCTTCATTTACCAGCTGCAGAAAATGAACTGCGAACAAGCTGTTCATCCAAGGATGCAAAGAAAGTTTCAGGATCGGAATTGACCCTGGCTTTCTAGCCTTCGGACCTGGACCCTCCCCATAATGTTGAGTTATTAGACATACTTTGCTGGTAGTATAAATTATAATTATGAATTTTATTTCCTGTAAATAAAATTTTGCTTCTACTACTCACAAAAGGAAATTATTCCTATTTTTCTTTTTTTTAAGATTTTATTTATTTATCTTTAGACAGAGGGGAAGGGAAAGAGAGAGGGAGAGAAACATCAATGCATGGTTGCCTCCTGCATGCCCCCAACCAGGGACCTGGCCTGCAACCCAGGCATGAGCCCCGACCAGGAACCCAACCAGTGCCCCTTCACCCCTGACCCCGGCTCACAGACCAGCACTCAATCCACTGAGATATACCAGCCAGGGACTACTTTTCATGTAAACACAAAAAATGCTCCTAGAAAATTTTGTGTGTTCAGCAGTGCAATGATTTTTAACCATGGACCACGACCCTATAGTGGATAATGAAATCAGCTTAATGAGTTGCACCAGCACTTTTTATGAAAAATGAAATAGGCTAGATCATACCAGGGTAAAATAGAAAATATCAGAATGTGATACTATTTTGTGAAACTCTTATTTTAGATAATTTTTGTATGTGTGTACAATAGGTTGAATATAAAATGTAAATAATTTTTAAAAATATATTTTTATACCCACTAAGGTGGCTATATTTTTTAAAACAATGGAAAATTATAAGTGTTGCCAGGGAAGTGAAGAAATTGGAACTCTCATTCACAGCTGATGGGATTGTAAAACAGCACAGCTACTGTGGAAAATTTGGCAGTTTCTCCAAAGGTTAAACATAGAATTGTCATGATCCAGTGATTTCACTCAGGAGAACTGAAAACAGGTATTCAAGCAAATACCTGTACACAGATGTTTGCAGCATCACTGTCCACAGTAGCCCAAGGTGGAAACAAAGTCAGCAGCGGGTGAATGGGGAATCCACGGTAGCCCAAGGTGGAAACAAAGTCAGCAGCGTGTGAATGGGGAATCCACGGTAGCCCAAGGTGGAAACAAAGTCAGCAGCGGGTGAATGGGTAAACAAGATGTAGCGCATTCATGTACTGAACCATTGCTCAGCCATAAAAAGGGCTGAAGTGATGGTGCATGCTACTGCCTAGACGAACCTCAAAAACATTATGCTAAGTGAAAGAAGCCAGGCATAAAGCTCACATATTGTATGATTCCATTTATATGGGACATCCAGAACAGATAAATCCATAGAGATAAGAAACAGATTGGTAGTTGTTCGAGTCTCATGGTTATGGGGAGTACAGAGGGGCTGCTGAATTGGGACAGCGTGTCCTTGGGGGTGATGAACATATTTCTGGAAGCAGAGAGAAGCAGTAGTTGCACAACAGTGTCCATGCACTAAATATCACTGAATTTTACACATTCGAAGGGTTAACTTTATGTTAAATGAATTTCACCTCTACTTTTTAAGGTGGAAAAAAATCTCTACTTTTACGTCATAATCAAAAGACTTGGAAAGCCACTGAAATGTGGGGGTCTTGTTTGGTTAGGTGAGCCTGTCCTCCGAGCACAGTGCCGTGACCTCGCAATCTGTCCTGACCCCACATGGGAGAAGCGGGGTGCCTTCCTTCTTCAACTTCATACCTGCCCTGCTTCTCCCTGCTGGAGGAAGGGGATCTGTACTTTGAGAAGGAGGCTGCTATCTATCTTGGATTTCTCAAGAGCTGAGAAAAAGTATGGGCTTCTTCCATCTTGAGAGTCATATGGAAGGAGAGGCAGCAGATTGACCTAGAGAAATGGGTGTGGTAATTAAAGTTAGATGTAGAGTCAAATCCTGATTACACCACATACTTAATTCATGACCTTGGGAAAATACTGCATCCCTGTTTCTCTATGTGCTGACTTTACATTTTTGTTGTGAGGATTAAGTGGGATAATACATGCAAGGCTCACAGAACCTAGTAGATGCTTAAGAAACAGCAATTGCTATTATTATAATTGATGTCATTTCAATATCCATCCAGTCTAAGTGCCACATCTTTTCATGTTTTAACCTCTCCAAATCAGAATATATCTTGCAAGGAAAACAGTTCATCGTTTAATGGCCTCATTTAAAAATGTTCTTAGTGACACATTTTACAATTGACAGCTCTTGGATGTGATGAAATACAAGTTCTCTGGAAGAGTGGGTCTCAACACTGTAAAACTTAATGCCCCTTTTCAATAAAAACATTTTATAATTCTCTTCTGAATCTGAAGTAAAATTTGTAGTTAATATAACCAACCTACACACATTAGTTTAAAACAATCAATATACTGCTCTGACAGTCATCTAAGTAAGAAATTTAAAAAGTAATTTATACTAAGTAAATACATATGTCAGTATATGCAAGATTAGGAATAATCATACCAGAAGATAAAGAGGATAAATATTTTATCAATATGTAAAATCACACCAAATACAACTACAAAAATCTTAGCATTATATCGATGACTTACAAACTTAAACACATAAGTGATTTTGTTTGATGTCATTTCCTGAAATGTAAATAACTTTTGGTAAATTCTGAACAAAAAAATTTTTCCTTGATTCTTGTGGTGACTGCATTCCTGAAATTTTTAGTGTGCATTAAAATGGTACAAAATATTTAGTGATTAGATATAACATGAAAGTGAGTTCTAGGTTGAGATACTTAAATACAGGTTTTTCCCCTACACATGAATGTCCAGGACTATATTGAAACATCCAGGTACATAGGAAAATTCACATCACATGAAACTTTCTCATGCATTGCCAGATGTCTGTCTTTCTGTCCCACAAATGCCAGATGAGCCCTCAATTTTGACAACTAAAAATGACCCCCTTCAGATTTCCAAAAGGGTCCTTAGGGCAGCACAGCTTCTGCTGAAAGCTACTGTTCCTACATGGGCACCTCGCCTAGATGAAGGGGGCTCTTCCGTGCTGACCCATGAGAAAGCAGATTAAATTCACTGTGTATGAGAGTTCCGGCCAAGATGGAGGCGTAGGTAGAGACCCTTCACATCCTCGCACAACCAAAAGGAGGATAATAACCAATCTGAAATCATAAACAACCAAAAGCACCAGAAAATCAAACTGCATGGAACTCCAACAACAAAGGAATTAAACAAAAAATCAACCAAAACAACCAGACCAGTAAGGCGAAGGACCCGGGAAGGCCGACTCAGAAAAACCACAGGGAAGTGTTGGACCTTGGGGGCGGGGCTGGCCGAGGAGCTTGGGGGCCTGTGCAAGAGGGGCTGACTTAAGGGGACTCAGAGGTGGCTGTGGGCTGCGGCAGTTGCGGTGGTAG